>PVKA01040147.1:0-18964 GCA_004027165.1 Ctenomys sociabilis | reverse complement strand
GCAACTACACTCTTAATTCACTGATAAGAGATATCTGCTAAAATAATATCTGTAAATATTATATCATGTATGCACCTTGTACAATACCAAAACGTTATGAAAACAGTTTGCAATGTATTAATTCATCGAATGTGTATGGTTAAGGTGTCTTGAAACTGTCTGATTGACATTTGTATTTTAATAAAATAAAAATAAATGGAAAAAAAAAATTTGCAGGCTGAATATAAATAAGCATATAGCTCAACTGCCTGTTACCTAGTCGTGTTTTACCAGAGGTTTCAAAACTGCAGTGGACATCAATTCCAATCAATACATTTGAATCTATCAGGCAATACTGCACCACAAAGATCAGACAGTTGCATTTTCACCAGCCACTACTCAAGCTACTTCATACAATTCTCCAATTTTATATGAAAACAAAGCACAGAATGATATAGGGAAGGCTGACATAAAAATTATGAAACAAACTCAAGGAATACTGCTGAAAAATGAGGGAAGAAATGAAAGAAATATTTGATCTCAATGGAAAGCCAAGATAAATAAATCAACATCATGTTTTTTCCACCTATGTAAAACAAGTATTACATAAATGCCATTTTTGCTCTACTTATTGTTACCAACTAAACACTGTTACCAATTGACCATTTTAAAGAATGCAGAATTTTTTCTTAGGGTTTTCTTCTTCCTTTTGTCAAAGCTAATCCTTCGTACACACAACACGTTCTTTTTCATCTACTAGTTAAATCTACTTCCTGGACCATGTTGAGAATACAAAGCACAAATACGACTGGAGGATAGTCCAGGCAGTAACTAACAATATGTCCTCTGAGTCGTACAAATGCACTGTAACTTCTAGGGAGTCCTGCCACTTCTGTACATCCCCTACTTGGTATCTGTCACAAGTCACAGACTACAGCAATGCTTGCTCTCGACATGTACCACAGAAAATGAGGTGTTTTGCTCAGAGTCAGAGCTATTTGCTTATGTGGAGCAACACAGTCTCATGCACCAAGGCTACAGTTTGTCCAACCATTTTTAGAAGCACATTTAAATGTACTAATGTCCCTGTGGATTTTTCCCATCCAGTGAATTAAATCCAAGTTAATGGGAGCCATTAAATCTACTTTAGTTGAGTCTCTTTAACTGAGTTTCTTTGAGATGTTTCTTTCTTAGATGCCTTTTGAGATTTTTTTATTTGCTCCATCAGAATCACTTTGAATTAAAACCACGGCTGCTCTGTGAAATACAGGATAAAACAAGAACACCTGACAATATTCAGAGGTTATGCAAATGAGATCTGCAGCTGGCCACGTAGAACGCTGTATGGAAATGAATCGCAGGCAGCGTGAATCTGCCGTGGCACTCAGGTTTTAAGTGATGCTCACAGAGCTGGAAGGCCCCGCTCCACACATTTCCCAGTGTACCCTGGTCTTCTGTCTGTTAACTTGCTAATGAACCATGATTGAGTATAGTAATGAAGAGTTTACAGAGAGCCCCAAGAAACCAATTTCCAATTTTGCAACCAGCAGGCTTCATCTCCACTGCAGCCTTTAGCTAATTTTGTCTGAAAGTGGACTTGGATACTGAATGCCATTCCTGCCTCGTGATCAGACTGACTCTCTTAATCTCCATATATTTTCCCATTGATGATTATTTCTTCATGGCAACCATGTGATTTCTCTTTGGTTGTTACCTAAGAATTCCTAAAATGAATTTTCAACCAATTTGAAACAAAGACATTGAAAAGAGCTGGTCATGCATATGACATATAGGAGAAAAGAAACTAAATGGAAGAGGGCAGATGAGATAGCTCAGAAGATTAAATGCCTGCTGAGGAAAGCACAGAGACTGGGGTTCAAGCATGGGCATGGTGGTGCAGGCCTGTAATCCCAGAGCTGGGGAGGCTGGAAACAGGAGGATCACTATGAGTCTGAGCTGCACAGTGAGACCTTGTACCAACTGTTTAAGAGAGAAACTAAATGTAACAGAACTGTCTTGTATTGATTCATGATAAAATTGAAACAATTATGTATGGTTTATTTGTATGCTGTGAGAGATTGTTTCTAATGTTCTCCAGTGGGTACCAATTCATTCATCATAAGTTTTGAGTTATAATAAATTGAAATTCAAATTTTAAGAAAGAAACCATCATGTACACAATAAAACTTTCAAAAATCAGCGTATGATTCACACAGTTTTCTGATAATCAAGAGTGCATTGCTGGGGCTCAGCAGTCCCAGGGCCTGCCTGGCCAGCACAAGGATCCCAGTTCAACACTTCCACCTCCCCCCCCAGGACTACATGCTGTGCTGTCCCCAAAGTGCAGGCCACAGAAACCAGGCATGGTGGTGCACACTTGTGAGCCTAGTGCTGGGGAGGCTGAAACAGGAGGATCACTGGTAGTCTGAGCTGCATAGCAAGACCCTGAACCAAATAAATAAATAATAAATAAATAAATGACTTAGAAAAATGTTAAAGTGTGTTGCTGACAGTATTGCTTTTGTGCCACCATAAGTTGCCCTGGCCATAACTTCAGACACAGTGGAATGCTCTTCTGCACATGCCTGTAGTCCCAGCATTTGGGAGGCTGAGGCAGCAGGATCGCTGTGAGCTCAAGACCAGCCTGGGCTACAAAGTGAGCTCAAGACCAGCCTGAGCTGTATAGTGAGACCCTAACTCAAAAAGATAAACAAAAACAAAAGAAAAAAAATGGAAGGAAAGAAGGAAGGGAGGGAAGGAGAGAGAGAAGGAGGGAGGGAGATAGAGAGGGGGGAAGGAGGATGAGAGTGAGCGAGCAAGCAAGCAAGCAAGAAAAAAAGAAAGACAGACAGACAATTTGGTTTCTTAAACACGCTACTTAATGTGAGCACATCCTCCTGTACTTCCCAGAAATGCATACACTTTGTTCTTGCTGTAAGAGAAACACCAAAGAACAGTTAATTCCTCCATAGATTCCTTAGAGTTCTCTGTGCTGGCATTCAAAGACGGGGTGGAAACTCTTATAGATCTGAGTTTAATGGCTCAAAGAACGCAGTGTAAGTTTAAAACAGAGTGTTCCAGTAAGTCAGCACCCAGTCAATAATTACCAGACAGGTGAGCGAGCCAAATCATGGTAAGGACTTGGAATAACTTCTCCTTTTATTCTCACATTCTGGAACTCCTGCCGCTGAAGCACCTGTCAGTAATCATGCATCAGCCAGAGTCCTCATGGTTCATGTATTAAAGCAAAAAGTGTCTGTCAGTAACTTTTTAAATTGTGAGTCACAGGGCTGGCCAAACAGTCCAGTGGACTAAAGCTGTTGTTTAGGCAGACGCAGGGGCTGGGGTTTGATCCCTGACATACTGCGCTGGTCCCGCCCTCAGGGCGCGTTGAGACAGAGATTGAGACTGGGCATGGTGGCACAGGCCTGTAATCCCAACACTTGGAAGGCTGAAAACAGGAGGCTCACTGCAAGTCTGATCTACATAGTGAGACCCCATAGACCCTGTACTAATTATGTACAATAAATAAATAAACAAATAAATAAATTGTGAGTCCTGCCACTCAATTAAGAAAAGGAAAAGGAAGAAGGTTCTTTCATGGACTCTTTCCCTCCATTTTGAAGGTGAAGAAAGTAAAACACATGCAGATGCAAGTGGCTGTAGACATCCTGGCTACAGCATTGTCATCTCCCAAATTATTTTTCACTTGTTCCCGCTGAGTGAAGACTGTAGGGGCTCACCTGTGGAGACAAGATGCCTGTTTCAAATTGTACTGCACAAGAAGGTGAGGTACATAAACCTTAAAGTCTATGTATTTTGAATAACCTTTCACAGATGTTAAAGTCTTTGTTTTTTGTTTTGTTTTTCTGTAGCTGGTTCAACCCACCCTGGGGGCAGGGCTAGCGTGACATGTGGTGCTGGGGATCAAACTGTGGTCCCTGCATGCTTGCCTAATGTTGCCTAAGCAGGCACCTTAGACTGCTGAGCTATCTTGCCAGCCCCTAAGTTCTTTTTAGATTTCAAAGTTCTATGGTAGTCCAGAACCCAACCTAATAAAGGCTGATGCTCTTGGCTCAGTTTAATTAGTTTAATTAACAATAAGGAGCTGAGGAAAGCCCAGAGGAGCATGCCACAGAGGCTTGGAGCGCTCTATCCATGCATGTCACTATCCACCAAGGCCCCTGCTCCAGCTGAAATCTGGCTTTCAAAGGAGTCCTGGCTTTAGCAAGGTCTCTGCTGGCCCTGCATGTTCACTGAGTGCTTTTCATTTGCTCCATGGTGACAACTGCCTGCGCATTCTATAATAATTGTAAATATGGGGCCTTCTCGAAAAGTCACAAATGCCTTTTACACACAAGTCTCACACAAACCCTAAGATACACTTTTATCTGTTTTTATGAGTAGAGAGGCTCAAGGAAGAAAATGGATTTCACCAAGAGCCACAACGAAGTAGAGCTTACTCTTCAAAGTAGCTTTTCCAGCTCTAAGCAAATGGTTCTTTGCCTTTTACAACAGCTTCTTAGAAAGGCACAGAACAGGTACACATGGTCATACCTAGCACACACGATGATAGGAAGCCCCAGTGCACTCTAGAACCCTGGCAGTGCTAACCACGGTTTATCTCCTTGCACAGCACTAAAGTGGCATGAAGAGATTTAAATAATTTCACTGAGGGCTGGGGAGATAGCTCAGTAGAAAAAGCACTTGCCTGGCAAATGCAAGGTTCTGAGTTCAATCTTCAGTAAATAATAATAATAATAATAATAATAATAATAATTTCACTGGAAGCAATGACAATAAACTGTAGTATATGAAGCAGCAACCTGTCCCCACATCGCAAGACACAGGAGTCCAACAGGTACCCCTGAAAACTTTCCTATTCTGATTGATCTGTCTTTTGCTCCCTTATTGTAAAAGTAGCAAACACAAATTGCCTATTTTCAAGAGAGGCAGATTGGGTGCTAACAGTTCATGTTGCTACAAAGTGCTACAGTATTATTACTGGGAAAATGAGGAAATGATTTGTAAACAAGAAGTTACTTTCATGAGCACAATTCCCAAAAAAGTCCTGAGAGCAGCAGAATTTCCAAAGGAATGCAGCTCAGCTGTGAACCAGATTCCATGGTTTTCTTTTCAAGATTTCACTCCATGAAAGCGTGTCTCCAACTCTCGGGGCACATGGATAACCAAGTAAGAGATGTTGATCTAATCCACTAATCCAAAGGACAATAGAATTGGGGTGCTTTTACACTTATACTAGAAATAATAATAGGTACACTCACGTCCTTGGTATTATTCTAAGTAGTTTGTGTACAGCCAAGTAAACGAGTTGGATTTAAACAGGTGACTTTCAAAAACATATTTGAGGCTGGAAAATGGTTCAGTGGAATAAACACTTCTCTGGCAAGTGCAAGGGCCTAAGTTCAATCCCTGGCTCCACCAAAAAAAAAAAAAAAATCAAATGTTTCACAAACTTTAACTAGTCTTCCCTAGTTATGCCATGGCTTCTCAGCCTTCAAGCATAGTATTCCTTATGCTGGATATGGGGGGAAACAATTTTCATGTGAAGACACTAAGCTTTACATGCTTCCTAAAACTAAGCGGGACTGAACACATAGGAAGATGGAGAGAAATGGATTGGTCAGTGAAGACATGGATCCCTCCTGTCATGGTTTGGGGCTTCTGCAAGAACAACTTAATTCAGAACACATTTTATAATATTTTATATCTCTCAAGCTTTCCCAGAGAGCAAATTGTTCAATGGCAGTGACTCATCCACATGGCTGACCCTGACAAAGGATCTACAAAGTGTGGTACAGGGTTACAGGATAAACCCTGAGGGGAGTTGACTGACCTTATCAGATACAAAAGTTACATTTCTTGTTATATAGGTCTTGCTTTATCTTGGTCTTAACCATCCAGCAGAAAAGCATAAAAAAGGAGGTATATAATGTAAAGCCATATTAATGTACTGAGCTGTGAAGGGCTGCAGTCAACACCTTCTGCGGATAACCCACTACTATTGTGGACTGCTGGACTGTGTTCGATTGTTTTGCTGAATTCACACACCTACAGTATTTAGATGCCAGTGGAATACCCATCTCTGACAGGACTAAACAAAAAAGGGGCTACAAAGGAAGGGCCATTTTGTATCTCTATATACAGAATAGTTAGGATAGATATACAGCTACTTCCAGTTAAATCAATGAGAAGAAAGATTTGTACCAATAGTGTTTGGACAGGATATCCTGTATGTTTCTTGTACTATGGATAACCACTAAGGGGATAACAATGTACAATATATTAATTATTGAAACTGTCCTATTATTCAGCTTTGAAACTATCTCATTGATATTTATTTCTCAACAAAAATAAAATAAAACAAAAATAATATTTCATAATGAATCACCCAAAGAATTATATGCAACAAGTGTAGGAAACCTATCGACACACTAAAGAATATAGCTGAGGGCCTAGAGCTCATAGCAATGGCTCCCACAAGTCCAACTGGAGGCCTAGAGCCCACGACAAAGTTTCATGCAGGCCTGCTTCATAGATCTGTGTGGGAAAGGTCCAAAAATCAGTGGTGGAAGCTAGGAAGTCTATGCCAGCAGGATAAAGTACCCGTGCTGAGAGATTAAAGGATTTGAACTGGAGCCAGGAAGCAATGCTCAGGGTAAGCACCAGAGCTCCCCCAAAAGGTCCCACAGCCATCCTCAGCAGAAGTGAGGTCCAGAGCTCCTCCAGCAACAAGGAAAACCAATGCAACAAACTTCTTCATGAGGCTGAGCAGTGCACCATTTTCCCCTCCAGAGCTAGGAAGTGATGCTCAAGATGAGGACCCAGGCTTCTCCAAAGTTCATCAGGAAAACCAGCATGACAAGGCTTTTCAAGCAGAACTGTCCAAGAGAACCAGAAAGTCCAACAGCTCCAACAGCTTCCCCAAACGGCATCCCTAACAGCATTTTGGCAGCTTCTCCTGTTCTGCCTTTATGCTGCTGGCAAGAGCCCTCAGATGGGCCTCTCACACCCAGCGCCATGCTAGTTTACTTCAACTGTGTATAAGGCATGGACCACGCTAGCCATCCACACACCTCCCTTCCTGTGTCCCGAGGAACAGAGTCCGCAGCAACCCAACGGTAGCAGTGCCTTTCCCTTCCTTCTTGCTTTCTTCCTTTCCCTCCTCCCAATTATTCTTCCCTTTTGAGTAGTTTCTTCCCTTTCACCCTACCTTTTATTTTATTTATTTATTTGTTTGTTTGTTTGCTTGCTTGCTTGCTTATTTTGGCGGAACCAGGGATTGAACTCAGGCCTTTGCTCTTGCTAGGTAAGTGCTTATTTTCCTGAGCTATCTTCCCAGCCCCACCTTACCTTTAGATATTATTTACTATACTACTAATTGCTATTGGTTTATTGAAAGGAACAGTTAATGCTTAACTTTTTCAACCAATTCTACATGCTTATGTCTAGTAATCTGAACAACTACTCTGAAGACTACAATCCCCAGTATAACAAACATTGTTGAATTCCATCGTCTTGTTTGCTGAAATTCTATATAGTTTCTAAAGTTTACCATTTTTTACTCTTTGAAATAAATTGTTTTAAAACAGCAGTATCTTGAGTTTCTGTTCACTTCAGACTCAGAGCAACAGGCCTAGGGCAAGCTATGTAAATGTCAATTGAGTCAAGTCAGCTAAGGCTCCTTGGATACAAGCTCCTTGAAGAATAATATTGGAGGAGAACAGAATAGAATCACTGTTCTTTCATAGCTCTGAAATAATATGAACTCCCAATAACAAGGCCACAAAGATACAGTAAAGGAGGCTATTTCAACAAACGCTCCCACTATTCATGTCTAAAAGAGCTTTAGCTCACTGGTACAATTAGCAGAAATCACTGTGGAAGTATGTCCCGCGGTGAGTAAAAGGTCAAGTAGGAGAGACAGATTGCATTTTAAGTAAATTTCAAATATTACCAGGAAATTCAGTTTGCAAAATCAGGTTGGCACAGCCATCTGAACTGAGGAAATTGGACAAAGAGACAAAAGATACATTTACCCATAATTTTAGATTTTCCTATTTTTCATATCACGGTCTATTTTTATGTATCTTTAAAAGGAGTGTGCTTCATACACATACCCCCTTCTGCTAATTGGAAATGTATTTTGAGGGCGATGCGTGGCTGAAATAGTTTATTCATTTCCAGTGACAGATTCTATGACATTTGCAGAGCAAACACTCCATTATCTACATTGTATTACTTGGCAAATTTAGCAGAAAGAAGCCAATGGAAAATATGAAAACACAAAATGTGAAAATAATGAAACTTTAATGTAGCACAAATACTGTGACAGATGTAAAGCCACGAAGAGTCGTGAGCTTTTTCCCAGTCCATCTCTTCTCATCTCACTCAACCCCTCACTGTCAATTATTCCTAACGCTGTCCTTTTTCCCTGCTCAAGTCACGGAAACAATAATAACTTGTGCCACTTGCTTTCCTGTCTCTCTGTCTAAACAGACCTCAAAGGGCCCCCTCTAGAATTTCCCTAAGTGAAAAACAATAGTAAATTTATCGAAGATGCATTTAGTTATTATAGTAGTTATGGTGTTTATTCTGTCATTAATCATTAAAAAGGTTAATATGTTTTGCTATAGATTGGATAACTGACATCATAAATTTTTTTCATTTTTCTAAGACTCACCATATATTGAATTAAGTCCTCTATTGGTCTTTTTAGCACAGATCAATAAATATGAAAAGAACCCTACTGTGTGCTCATTTGTCACTGTCAACTATATACAGGCATATAAATATATTGTAAAAAGTTGTGCTAGAATCTCCTGATGCAATCAGCTTTAAATTGGAAGGGAGGAGCCTGACAGTATTCCAAACTTTGAGGATCACCTGGGAGACAGAACAGTAAAGTTTAGAAAATGTGTCTCAGGATTGATCTCAGTCCAAGCACACATTTACTGTCACTTCAGGGAAATTGATTAAATCTCTGAAACTGTGAACAGTGAAGCCACACCTTACAGGAAGGTATAACTTGAATCTAATTCTTCAATCAGAAACAGAAGTCCCCAACTGTAAAATAGGCTCAGAAATTCCTGTGCAATTTCTTCTTCATTATTTGCTACATCTTTTCCTTAATGATGTGGACAAAGCTGTCCTGATTTTGAGGTAATATTTTGATTGGTGAATGGTGGTTATTCCTAAAATTACACTTGTACTTTGTGCCTCTTGTTGAAATCTACAGGCTGCTTCAGATGCTTCTGAGGGGTTTATAAATTCCAACTTGTGTAACTTTCTAGGGAAAACCTTCACCCCCCACCATGCACAGATTTATAGGGAAAACTTCAACAGAAACTACTCCAGCTTTGAGTTCCAAACTTATAAAGTATAACTCGAATAATTTCCCACCTGCATCACTGCCAGCCTCTGGACCCCAGTATCATAGCCCACAGACTCAAGTTTTTCCAAGTGTAGGAAATACATAGTAGGCTTGCATGTTCTGTGCTAACTGGCACACCACGAGGGGACAGAGAGAAAAGAGGCAGTGGGAAATGCATCATAAAAGTGTGAGACTCATGGACAGTTAGGTCTCCAAGGGGTGCAGAGCCAGCAACTGCGAAGTGTCAGAGAATAAAATTATTTATTCGTGTGTGTGTGTGTGTGTGTGTGTGTGTGTGTTTTAAGGAAGGGTCTACAGGGTGTTCAGGGTCTCACCACTAGATCAGACTCATTGTGATGCACCTATTTACTGCCTCCCAAGAGCTGGGATTACAGGTTCGCACCACCACGCCCAGTCTCAATTGCTGTCTCAGTGCACCCCGGGGAGCAGGGCTGGCACAGCAGGCCCAGGGAACAAACCCCAGGCCCTGCGCCTGCTTGCAGGCCCTTTAATCTGCTGAGCTATTTGGCCAGCCCTTATTCATTTACTTTTGGGGATGCCTTGGTTTTGTATGCATGTTCTGTATAACTTGTCGATTCTTGCTTCCCCTAAAACTGGATGTTTTCCTCTTTCTAAGAAGTAAATACCTTATATAGTAAGAGTATCTTCTTCTTGGAAGTTTTGAAAAATGTTATATAAAATAAAAATCTAGAGCGGTGGAGATAGCTCAGTGGCCTAAGTGCCTGTCTGGCAAGTACTAGGACCTAGGTTCGATCCCCTGTACCACATGCCATTCTGGCTCTAAAACTGAGTATAATCCCAGTGCTGGGGAGGCTGAGACAAGAGGGTCGCTATGAGTCCAAACTGCATAGTGAGACCCTGAACCAAGTAAATAAATACATAAAAGATTTTTTATTTAAAAAAAAATAATAATCTCAATTCTTGAAACTGCAAGTGACACCTGGTTCAGAAATTCAGTTCCTCCCCTCCCAAAAAAAAGAAAAGAATATTGGCTGGGCTCAGGCTGGCTGGCCCACGCAAGCATCGTCAAGGTTCTGAGGATGGGCGTTATGCAACAGGAAAGTGGTGTGAATCACATTGGTGGAAATAATTTTCTAAAGAAAAGGATGGGAGGTGAGACAGATGCACCCAAATACTTACAACATGGTTCTGACAAGTTAGCACCTACAACAGGTGCGGACCTGTGGAGGAGGCAGGAATTCCCACAGGAATGTCTCAGGCTCGACCAGCTGAGAAGAGGCACACTGGATGATCATGAAGGGAACACTACAAAATGCTTAAGTATTACAATGACAGTTTGGTTCTGCGATTCCTTTCAAGGTGACCAACCAACATGAGCGCTATAGTCCGAGTATCCGCACACTGGGCCCTACTCAGCCAGGCTGCAGTGTTGGGCCCTTCGCAGAGTGACTGGGTTACGAGCTCAGAATCTTCACAGGTGAGAAAGATGTCCCTTGTACTTCTGTGATTTGGGGACAGAGAGAAAAGAGGCAGCAAAGAAGAAAACAGGCCTTCCCAGACCCTGTACCTGAGACTCACCAGCCTCAGAACTGTGAGAAGCAAAAGTCTGGTGTTTGTAAGCAAAGCTGTTTGGGCTGCCATAGCTCAGTGGACTAAAGCGCCTGTGTAGGCAGAGCACAGCAGCTGGGTCAGATCCCCAGCATGCCATGCCAGCCCCGCCCCCAGCGTGCACTAAGACGGCGATTGGTGGTGCACACCTGTAATCCCAGCACTTGGGAGGCTGAAAACGGAAGGATCACTACAAGTCCGAGCTACGTAGTGAGACCCTGTAGACCCTGTAGCTCCTGTCCTAAATACAGAAAAAAAAATAGATAGACAGACAGCAGACAGACAGACAGACAGACAGACAGACAGACAGACAGACAGACAGATAGATAGATAGATAGATATAGATAGATAGGTATAAACATATATATAGCAGTCCAATTTATGATTCTCAATTTCAGCGGCCTAAAGCAACCAAGACACAGAGTATCTAAACTCCCTATATCACTGCATAGCACTTCAGAAATCAGAGAAAAAAATGTTTATAAATTACCTCAATGACTTCTTCAGAAACTTCCTGGGAAGTGCTGTTTAAATATAGCCCAGTTTTGTTTATGCTAACATAACTATGCACTTCTTGCTAATGACAATATTGGTTTTAAAATCCAAAGCAGTCAATCAGAAATAATAGCCTGTTTCAAAAACAAACTATGAATCTTTAAACACCCCAAATGTATAACAGTAAGTTGTCTATCCTGCCTGCAGAAAAATACTTCATTTCTGATAGTCACCAGAATGTAAGATTGTATATGTTTGGATTTATGATAACAGTTTTTTACAAGTGAATGGGCTGTTGAATATCTAGAAATTACATTTTGATATAAATAGAGCTTTTAAAAAAAATTGCATGATTTATCCATTTAAATAAATCAGAAAAACACTAGGATATTCAATGTATGCATTAGGTTTATTCCTTCCAGTTATGAATGTTGCAGAATCTGCTTCAACAGTTAATATTTTCCTAAAGATAAACTATTTCTGAATGTAGGGAAAACTCAAGCAATATGTAGTTGACTCTTCTTCATCCATGGCTCTGAAAAGTGAAGAGATGCTTCTAAGGTCTTAACATGTCAGATCATTTTTATTGATTAGCAATAATTCTTTAATGATGAATTTTAAATTAGTGGTTTACAATAAATAAGAACAAAGTGTCTTCATAGAATATTCATTAAGTTTATACAATTAGCATAATACTCTGGAAAATTTTCATTCTTAATTGCACAAAAATCATAAAAGATCTTAAAGACCTATGAATAAAAGCCACTGATACAACTGTTAGGGTGTGCTGCAAGATGTCCACTATGCTAAGTCCTCCATATTTGTAGGTCTAATGTAAAGCAGATGGTTCTCTTTTTTTTAATGGGAAGCCAAAAGACATCAGATTTCCTTTGCCCTTATGTTAGGCTGCATTGCCAATCTTCTCTTCTAGAACTTTCCCACGTAGACACACTTGACCAACTCTGGATCTAATGTCTGCAAACAAAATTGAAAGGTGGCAGCAGCTCTCCTGGCAAAGGCAGGCAGGGTGGGTCTCTGGGGCATCTGCCTCTTACAGAACAGAGGTTCTAAACTGAGGTCCTCAGCTGCCACCAGGCTGCCCACAAAGCAGGAAGGATTTTCAAAGCTACAACTTTATTTGAATTTGGAATATTGTATTTACTTTTAGAGAAATGAAGAAAAATGAGGCGGAAATAGCAGTTTTCTGTTTTTATGACTTTTAACTTAATCCCTGGACAGGCCTGTAGAACTTGCAATTTAAAATCTTTATATAATTCTGACATTTTTTTTCTACTGCTTGACATACTTAGAATATCTTCATTTTAATAGAATATTTGAGTTTTAATGAAGCAGTTAGAATGACCTCTTCTTAAGCTTAGACAAAATATTCATACCATATTGTCAACTGACCTAGTTATCATCTTCTTATCTTTCAAAGACTAATTTCCTGCCTATTTGGATTAAATTTCTAGCACATAATTACCATGAACCTCAGGAATCCCTATATCCTTTTGCAGTCTTAATCAGACTTTTAATTTTGCTTAATCACCTGCTGGTCCTCAAGGATTGGGATACAGAACATCTGCCCTATATTCCTGAACACTTTTATCTCTGTATTTTGATGATGCTATCAAGCCTTTGAGATTCTAAATTGTGCATGCATATCCATGACAGACAACTCGGGTGCCAAAGACACACAGCACAGCCGATCTGGGTCTTTTCCTATAAGAAACCACTGTTGGATTTACCCATTCATAAATCTTTTATTGTTCCTTAAACAAGTACATATTGATTCAGGCTCAGAGCTAAAACCCAGAAAAGGATAAAATGAAACAATGTGGAAAAACAGAGTGGGTTGTTTTTTGTCTTTTCTTTTGCAGTGGTCTAGTAACTAGATTTCCCAAATCTATTACTGCTTTCCTTCAAACTCACCTCTACACACTAGAGTGTCCTTTCCAAAACATAAATCTGATCATTGCACCTCCCCTGACAGGTAAGTGGAGAGTAACTAATCAACAAGCAAAAAGTTTCAGTTAAGCAAGATGAATAAGCTCTAGAGAGAACTTCTGTACAACAATGTAGCTGCAGCCAACAATAATATATTACACGGGCAAAACTGTATTGAGACGGAGCTCATGTTAAATGTTCTTACTAGAATAAAATAAAAATTTAAACACATTTCCAAACATAAATAAATAAATAAAACCTTGAGTATTTAGAAAACAGTAGCAGCAATGAAAAGAGGTACATGCCCTAGACATACTGTACATCAGAGTAAGAAAATTGTAATTTGAGCTCTCTTGTGTTTAGATTTTCAATTGCAACCAGATATCCTTTAGAATAAAAGGACTGCGGGGCCAGTTAATTAATTAGAATTAAAATAAAACACAAGTCTGATTATGTTTCTGCTCAGAATATTTATTATTTATTTATTTATTTATTTATTTATTTATTTATTTATTTATTTATTTATTTTGGCAGAACCGAGGTTTAAACTCAGACCCTTGAGCTTGCCAGGGAAGCGCTTATTCTAACTGAGCCATCTCCCCAGTCACTGCTCAGAATATTTAATGGTTTGCAATGGCACAGTGGAAAAAACAAATCTTTTTTTTTTCTTTTTCAGGGGGCTGGCTCAGCCCACCTTGGGGGGAGGGCTGGCATAGCGTGTGGTGCCGGGTTTCGAGCCTTTGCCCCTATGCTTTGCATAAGCTTGCCTCAGCAGAAACCTTTGAATGCTGAGCTATCTCGTCAGCCTGGAAAAATCCAAATATTTTAAAGGCCTATAAATTCTAACATACCCTACCTTTTCCCTACCCTTCCCGACCTCACTGTGCCACCCTCTGTCCACAGTGACTTTGCATGTGTTCCCTCTGCAGGGACATGCTCAGGGTACTCCTACCAATTCATCATGCTCATTTCTCACTCACCCCTTAACTTCCCATCCTGATTTTGCTTTTTTAAGGGATCCCTTTCAGAGTGCCCTTCTCCAACTAGAGTGAATCTCCAATTAAGTCCTCCAACATTTCCTGGAATAAGCCATGTAACACTCCTAATTTTAATGGGCAGCTTTCTAACATCTGACTCACACTAGAGTGTAACCTCCAAAAAGGTGGTAATTACCCTATTTCTATTTATAATTTTACTCCCACCACCTAGCAAATGTCCTGTAAATGAAAGTGTTCTTGTCCGTCCAATGGATCAATTAATATATGTCAGTCTTTTCTAAAAAATACATTGATTTAAAATCACTGTTTCTTGCATTCTGCATTGAACACTTCAACAACCAAGAAGATATTTAGCAAAACAATAAGCTTGAAGAAATCTAATATACCCTAAGCAATTTATGTTCATGCTTCAGCTAAGGAAAAACGGCTTCCCAAGTTATTGACCATAATGTTTAGGTATTTCTGCAACATTCCTTTTTACTCTGCCATAATTTTTTTTTCCTACTGAGTTAAGTCTTTTTATTCTCTGGTAATCTCTTCCAGGGTTTTCTACTTCCATTGTAGGTGATGAAATTTGTAAGGCTCCACTTCAAGTGTTGGCACTGCTATGAACATAGTCTCTTTCCCTTCTCTGCAACTCAGAATTAAAACTTGGATTCTTGTCTTATATTCCAGTCTCAGTAGTTCCACTGCAGAAGTTATTTGAAGACAGTCTTATGCTTTTTAGCAGTGCTCTCTGACCAGGTTCTATCTTCTCCATGAACACTACCAATGGACTTAGTTTAGATATGTATTAAACTACGAGGCATTCTCTCAAATGAGTTTAAATGCACTTCAGTTTTAGACAACCTACATGACTTGTATTTTTCCCTAAAAAACAATGCCTCCACTCCAAATAAATCACAGTCAAAATAAACAAAGCATTCAAGATGACATCAGTCCCATTTGTGTAAAATCCTGGTGTTGTGTAGATGACAAGCAGCAGCCAGTTAGGACAAGTGATAGATCCAGGGTTACCATCGAATCCATTAACATTTTTCCATTTCTAAACCGTCCTTGAAGAAAATCATAAGTGGGGTCACAGCATCCTCATGGTAGTCCAGGACAGCAACCAGGCCATCTGGATTCATGTTTGCACCAATAAAGAACTGATAGTTTTTGAAATTAGCAAGGATGTGCTTGATTTCCTCTGCATCCCCTGTCATAAACAGCTTTACTCTTTCTGGTCTTTGTTCTTCAAGTTTGCCTTTGATTGATTTCATATGACCTTTGATGTGCTTCCTGTAGACCTCTTTTGTGAAGCTGGTTTGCTGCAAGTGATGGTTCATTACAATATTTACACCAGTGACTGCTGTGCTTTCGGTGCCTTCGCCCTCTGGGCCTTCAGCATTGCCACCAATGAGCAAGTCGTCAGTGTTGTCCTCTGTTCTACTGCCCATCTTGCCCTCCACCTCCAGGCACAGCCCGTCCGCGATCTCCCGGATCTTGTAAATGTCGGAGAACATCTCAGAGAACGTCTCATCGTGGCTGATGAGGTCACGATAGTGGCTGAGGGAGGTGGCCTCCGCGCAAGCTTAGAAGGAGCCTGGAGCTCAGAGCGAGCGCGATGCAGCCCGAGCAGCACGGGGCAGGGGGGCGGGGGGGCCGCTCGGGCGGAAAAGCTACTCTGCCATAATTAAGGATAAGCACAAGACAGAGTCACCTAGGACAGATGCGAGGTGGAGAATTAGAAAGAGCCCTTGCCCAGGAATGTCTACATGCAGCCATTAAGGAGCCAGATGTGGGTGTGCGGTCAGCATCCAAACAGTCTTGAGAAGAGCCAGTAAGATAACTCAGGGGACTGAGCACCTGCTTAGGCAAGCACAGGGACCAGGGTTTGATTTCCGGTACTACATGCCATGCTGGCCCCACCTACAGGCACTCTGAGCTGATGACCGAGTCCAGGCATAGTAGAACACACCGGCAATCCCAGCTTTGTGGAGGCTGAAAGCAGGAAGATCACTACGAGTCTGAGCTCTGTAGTGAGAGCCTGTACAAAAAACAAACAAACAAACAAAAATAACAGTGTTGCCAGCAACCCAGGACTACAAGAACAAAGTGCCAACAAAATTTCACCATTGAAGAATGCAGAATGGAGCAAAGGCACAGTAAAGAACAAATAGAACCTGAGAGCAACTGTGATTTGCTGTAGGATTTCATAGCTTCCTTCTGCCGGCCACACCCTGGATGAAGTTCTCTGATCAGGAGATCTTGGGATCAACGTCTAAGGAGCCCAGATCATCAAAGACTTTTGTGACAATGAAAATTCTTTCTTTAAATATGAAGACAAATGACACACAATTTCAAAAAAAGGACAGTGCATTTATAGCTGCCAGAATATATAAATTTGGATCTAATTGTTGCATTGATGAAAAAGAAAATCAATATTAAATTTCTAGGTTCAAACCTTGGTAATGTGTGTGTGTGTGTGTGTGTGTGTGTGTGTGTGTGTATATATTTCTGTGTATAGGTTGAATAATGGATGTCCAAAAGGCAACTGTATTCTGATCCCCAGAACCTGTGAACACTGCATGACAAGGAGGACCCTTGCCTCTGTGATTCATTTTAGGATTTCAAATGAGGCCATTGCTCTGAGCTTCATAGCTGGGCCCTAAGTACAATTGCATATGTCTCTATGAGAATGAGAAAGAGGATAATTTTTACTACATATAGAAAAGGAGAAAGTAACTAATTTGAAACAGAGATTGGAGACATGCAATCACAAGCAAAGGATTCCTGGCGCACACCAGAACCTAGAAGACTCAAAAAATAGACTCTGCAGACTCCAGAGAAAGCACAACCTGAGTTAGGCCCTGTGAAAATGAGTTCAAACTTCTGGTCTTCAGAATTAGGAGGGATTAAATCACTACAAGTTTGGACATGACTTTCTCTAGTGACCACAGGAGTCTGACACAAATTAGTCTCCCTCAGGTAAGCCAGGCAGAAGGCTTCCCGTGAGAGGGCAAACAATCAAGCTGTACTAATCCTGCATTTTGTCAACTAGAAACAGTGTCCCCTTTTACCACTGAGTCAGCAACCTGAACTTTCATAGTAAATGTCATTAGGTAATAACCACAATTGTTCAATGGCTCAGACTACAGGAACAACCCCTCAAGAAAGTGTTAAAACACAATAAAGCATAGAAAACTCTCAGATCACCTCCTAGTTTACTGTTACATAACATAATCACTTGAATACTGGGAACCACAGCTACCACACTAGAGAGTGATCTTAAGTTTTTCTACTGAGATTTTGTAAGTGGACGGTGGAAGAAATAGATAATTATCAGTAAGCATTCTGGCTTCTCCACAATGAGAGACACACCCAGGAGGCACTAACCTGCTGAGGTAAGCAAGGGAGAAAGGACCTCTGAGAAGACAGTAGAGCCATAAGCAGCAACAAATCAGCCTGTACAAGATTCAGAGTCCAGACACAGGAAAACAACAACTTGGGCAAGAAAAGAAGGAACCCAGGAAAAACCTGCAGGAAAAATTAGAGGCTACAGAAAAATTGAAGGGACAGATGCTGACACATAAAAATGGAAGGGACAATCTGAATTTTCCCTTGCCTCCTGGCTCTTGGTGAGAAAAATGAAAGCTGAATCTATAGAGACACAATGAAAGTGGGGGATTAAGGAGGCCTCTAGGGAGAAATGAACCAGTGATACAAAACACTGGTTCAAAGCACTGGGTACAATGCATGGCAGCAGCTAGGGACTGACTTCATCCAAGCATCGCCTTATCTCTGAGACACTGCCCGGTCAGATGCCATTTTAGGGAGGAGCCAACTGAACCTAGGACCAGGGATGATCTTAGGTCACAGGTTGGCTTTATCTCAGAGCCCCCGGTATTAAATTCGCACAGTGACTGGATGAAGGACCACCACAGAAGATATCTCTGTTCAGAGAAGTGTGCTCAGGCTGGCAAGAGACACCAAGAATGTTTGTTATAAGTTGAACAGTAGATTGAAAGGCCCAGAACCAGCACCCCAACCTAATCCTACTGACATTAACCAGCACGGTCTGGGCTCTGATGTCTTCCCTGGCCTGCAGGGGGACAGAGCCCTTTCCTGAAATGGACATTACCACAGAAATGTAGATTCTGAAGATAGTCATAGGCTTGAAATCACAGAAGAATTCCTTTTGTTCTCTGTTTTCAGCCTTTCTTTTTTTTTCCATTTATTTTTATTTTATTAAAATAAAAATGTCAATCAGACAGTTTCAAAACACCTTAACCATACAGAGTCGATGAATTAATACATTGCAAACTGTTTTCATAATGTTTTGGTATTGTACAAGGTGCATACATGATATTATATTTACAAGTTTTTTTATAGCTGAATTATATCAAAAATTCAATAATTATTTACCTAGTGGATGACCATAGCACTAAAAGCCAACATAATATCCTGTCCAACCACCATTAGTGCAGATCTTGCCTATCATAGAATTATGTAGAAGCACAGCGTTATCTATCCCAACTGTACTGTCTATACACACACATCATGATTTTTTCTTTCTACA
>PVKA01040146.1:0-18967 GCA_004027165.1 Ctenomys sociabilis | reverse complement strand
CATGGCAGGCCCACCCAAGGACTGTCGGTGCTGGGCATGGCAGGCCCACCCAAGGACTGTCGGTGCTGGGCATGGCAGGCTCACCCAAGGACTATTGCCAACAGTGTAAAAGGAGGACTAGAGGGGATGACGATGTGCTGTGCATTCTCCTAGAGAAGCCGCCATGCTGGCTTTTCTGCTATGGACTTGCCCTGAGAGCGTCTTCCTGGCTCCAGTGCAGACCCCTCAGCCTGTTGGTGCTGGTCCTTCCTCCCACAGGCACCCACTTTCTGGTTCCCATCACTGGCCTTCCCAGTGCAGATCCTTGCTATCCTTGCATCAGATACTGTTGTGGGCTCTAGGCTTCTAGCTGGACTCGTGGAGGGTATTGCTTCGGGCTGGAAGTCTTCAGCTGAACCCCTCAGGACAGTGCCATGGGACCTCAGCCCTCAGATGGATTCTGGGTCTCTAGTGTATGACCAGGTCTCTTGCACCCTTCTGTATTTGAGTTTTTGGGTGAATACTATAAAATAATCCTGCTAATTATGTCTCCTGTGTTAAATCTATTCCCTTGCAAATTGAATCTATTTCTTTGCAAACTGTCACTATGGCTTTTACATAGTGATAATTGAATATATTCGATTCTCAAGCATATTTGCATACACAAGGGCCCTGTAGCCATCTGCATACCTTCATCTAATTAGAGTGAGTAGGAAGTCCACTGGGGTACAGAATTTCATTTCTCCCACCATAACAGTTTCCTCAAATAAGTGAACATAAAGCACCATATTTCCACTCAGATGTTCATCTTGGGGTTTGGCAACAGTTCTGGAGAGGACGCTCAACTCTACCGACAGGACAGGTGGAGAAGCATAAAGAAAACCCGGTGAGATAACAAGAAGTTTAATTTGAGTGGATGCCTTGCAGCCACCTCAAGAAGCCTAGCTTGTTTGGGAGTGTCACAGTGGCATGCCGAGCCCGCGCCTTCCAAGCTCTCACAGCCGACCAGCCTTATTTCTACCCAGTCGTCTCCACTCTGTTGCTCAAGAAGCTGTTTGTTTCCAATACTTTTGTTCTTTGAAGCTGCTGACTGTGCTGCACTCGCTATTTCATCCCCACTTGTCCCCTACAGGGATGAATGAGCAACCAATAAATATTTTAATGCATACTGGGAGCCAAGGTTTATGACAGATGTTAGGTTAATTTGCAAGTATTCTGGTTACTAAAATAAGGCAGAAAGACAATGGGTGGATGGGGGTGGGGGGAGGAGAATGAGTAAAAGAGACTGAGTGGTCAGCGGGTCTTAAGAGTGTTATTTTGCCCTTTTTCCAAAGAGGTGATTTGGAAGGTGGACTTGTTATTGCAAGAAAAACCTTGACAGGAAAACGGCATGAGACAGAGCAAGGCGAGGCCGTGTGTTAGCGAGAGGGCTCACTGCGATGGTACTTGTATTTGTTTTGGTTTTCTGTCAAGGAGAAATTACTGCCAGCTCCCTTTATCTCTTCCTACACAATAAACAACCTGGTTGCTCAAATATTACTCATCCATATTTCCAAACCCACTACTAAAATAAAATTCCAGGAGAATTAAGAGGGAGTTTTGTTTTGAAGACTGTGTGTTAAGCCAGGTATGGTGGTGCACGTCTGTCACCCCAGCACTCAGGAGGCTGAGGCAGGAGGATCATTGTGACTTCAAGACCAACCTGGGTTACAAAGTGAGCTCAAGGCCAACCTAAGCTATTTAGTAAGACCCTGTCTCAAAAAGAAAAAAAAATGTGTGTTATGTTTTTTACCTTATTTTTCTCATAATGGAGCATACAAGTATAAACTTGTGTGATTATAAATAGACTATGGCTCAACTTTAATTAACTGATCCCTAGGTTCTGTAGATTAAAGATATGACTAATGAAATACGATCGTTGAGATCATTGTAAGGGCTGGGGGTTGTAGCTTAGTGGTAAGGTGCTTGTATAGAAAGTGTGAGGCCATGGATTTGATCTACAGTACCACCAAATTTTCATGATATACGGTAGTTTTTACTTTTATTTAAAAATCATTTATTTATTTGGTACAGGGTCTCACTATGCAGCTTGGACTCATACTGATTCTCCTAGCTTAACCTCCTCAGTTCTGAGATTACAGACGTGTGCTACCATGCCCAGTTTCAGTGGCTGGCACAGTGTGTCTGGGGGCCAATACAGCATGTGGTACCAGAGATTGAACTCATGTCCTTGTACCTGCCTGGTGCTTGGACTACTGAGCTATCTCCCCAGTCCTAAAAATATTTATTGAGATCTAATGTAAGTTAGGTAGAATTTACCCTTTTGGAGTTCTATTTTGACAAATCCAGTTGTATAACGACTGCCAGAAACAAGACAGGCTATTTTTATCATTAAAGAAAGTCCTCATGTGCTCCTCTGTGGTGATTTCATCTTCTGCTGACCCTCTGGCACCCTCTGGTGTCTTCTGGCTCTCCAGCTAGTCTTTTCTGGAGTATCACATAAGTGGGGTAGAGCATGCCTCCTTTTGGATTTGCCTTCCTTCACTTAGGATGATGCCTTGGGACTCTATAGTCACATAAATTTTAGTCAGATAAAGAATTCTGACCAGCAGAAATCCTGGCTGATGTGAGAAAGGCAGAATATATAGAAAAGACAAAACAGCAAGTTCAACTACTTCTTAACACATGTGTATTTGCCTGCCGTCAACATTACCGATATGAAAAGTTTTATTTCTTTAAAAATAAGGAGAGTAGCTATCTCTGATTATGAACACTACAACAGATTCCCAGCACTTGGGCAACTGTATTATGTAATAATGTGAAAAATACTCTTTCTGAACAGCGGCCAGTGTAGCACCATATATGCAACAGGAGCTTAATGTTCTTACCCCACAATATTGAGTTCAGAACTTTACAGTGGGCCATACTGAGGCTTCAGTGGGCCACAGAATACCGGCCCCAGGAAGGGTGGATGGTCCCAGTAAGGGTGCGCATATGAAGAGGCATGTGAGCTGAAATGGGGCATCTCTGGCCATGGCAGCTTTTGGTGCCAGGTTGGTGATGGAAACTTGCCTGTAGGGAGGCTCATCCCCTTTGAAATACCCCTCTTGTAATTAATTTTAGAGGGCAGGGTTTCCCCACAAGAGGGAGTCCCAACCGTGTGGCATGAGAATCAGGGCTGATATCCTCAGAAAAGCTGGAACTCAAACTGGGAAGGGTGTGGAGCAAAGCTGCTACTTGGCAGACATAGGCAACCCAGGAAACCACCTCAGTATACCTGTGGAAGGCACATGTTAGGGACTCCTGCTCTCTATTCCACCAATAGAGCACCTTAGCGCTACTCAGTTCCTTACTCATTACTTAGTAAGAGTACCAAGTAATGCCAAAGAGACTTTCATTGGCTGAGGGATGTGACTGCGTTGACCCTGAAAATACCAGGCCTTTGGTTTTGACCATTGGGAAATGTTGAGGGAAAGAAGAGACCTAGCAATATCCCTTGGTCACAGGACATTGCTTGAGAGACACTAAATGATTTTGTTGGCTGTGATATTTTGCTAAGTTAGTGTTGGAAGATGTATCTTTATTTGTTTATTTTTTGGAAGATGTATCTTAATCCACATTACAATTTGGAAGGAGCAATAGAGTAACTGTGGAAAAATAGGGCAGGCCAATGGGAAAAGTCAAGTAATCAGAACGTGCAGATTTCCCACATTTAATTTTTGAGGTCTTACTTGAGATATTTCAAATTCCAGGATTTTTAAAGCCAGAGTGCTCGGGGGCAAAACTTTCTAGAAAGTGTAGGACTGGGGCTTTGGACACTTTTACACTGAAATTTTCATATTGGTTTCAGTGCACACACAACATCAAGGAAAGAAAAATTCTGACAAAGGTAGATAATTTGCATCAGTAAGAAAAGTTTATTGAAATTGTTAGTAAATGAGAACAGAAAGTTTTCTTATTCTTTTTTTTTTTTTTTTTCCCCCCATGAAAGAACACTTTCTGGTAAAGTGGAGAGAAGAAATACAGAAATCATAAAACACCTGTTAGACACCTTATTTTCAAGGGGTGAACCTGTCTTTATAGACCATTAAGACAGAAGCGTTTTCTGGACATCCCTTTTCTCATGCCTCTGCATATAACAGCCTGTGAAGAGAGCCTTGCTTTTGATGCAGCTCAGTAGTAGTGTTTCTTGGTTTCTGATTCAACCATAGACGAAAGCACTCTCCCATCAGGTGTCACCTCTTCAATAATTGTCTTGATCAATCTGGCTTTGCTAGTATCTATGTGAGTAAAGAAAAAAAAGAGAATTTAGATTAAGCTACTTTTGGGAATTCTTGCTAATTAAAGATACATTAAATTTCTCAAATAGGAGAAAACCCTCAACTTTTTCATGTTAAAAAAAAATCCAAATACTATTGAAGCCATGGGTAGCATTTAGACTGGGCCACTTTTCCTTTAAGACTAGCATCAAAGAGTATAGATGGTTTAAAAACGCAAAAGTAAACCAACTTTAAGATTTTTCATTTTTAAAGCAGCTCCATAATTTAGAAAGCAGCAACACCACCAGAGAAAGTTAAAATTGATTCTGATTACCCCAGCTAGATTCTCCTGACCTTGGTCCCTTAGATGATTCGCCAGGGGAACTGGAAGAGGGGGACTTGAAGCCTCCACTTCCGCTCTGTCCTCCGCCGGAGCTGCCGCCGTGGCCACCGCCGCTGGAGCTGCTGCCGCCAAAGCTACCGCCGTGGCCTCCACCAGAACTGCCTCCGTGGCCACCGCCGGAACTACCCCCGTGGCTGCCGCCGTAACTTCCGCCACCATGGCCACCGCCGGAACTACCCCCGTGGCTGCCGCCGTAACTTCCGCCACCATGGCCGCCACCGGAACTTCCACCATGGCTGCCGCCGTAACTTCCGCCGCCGCGTCCGCCGCCGTGGCCACCGCCGCTGGAAGATGTGGGGAAAGGTTGATCATAGGAAGTTAGTGCTACTGTTGGGAACTCGTGGTTCACTTTCTGGATTATTAGTTGAGGAAATACATCATGTTTTGAGAGAATACAACTCTGCTGGCTGTGTGTCAACACCCACCATTTAAAAACTTTTTATGTACATAATCAATTTAAAGAATCATTCTTGGCCCAATTCCTGAGAACCCAAGCCTGTTCTGCATGCTCTGTTCTGTAGTCTGCCGCCTCTGCCAAACTCCAGCACCACCCTACGCACACATCTCCCCACTTGAAGGCATTTTCTTGAGGTTGGGGTAAGCTCTGCTGTCCAGGATATGGAAAGAAAGCAACTGGGGTACATTTTTGATTTTGCTGTTTACCTTCCCTCTCCTTCTAGCAGGCTGCGGTAGGTCTGAATTTCATTCTCCAGTCGGATCTTGATGTCCAGGAGTACTTGGTATTCAGAGTTCTGGCACTCGGTCTCAGCCCGGATCTGTTGCAGCTGTTCTTCCAGTGCAGAAATCTGGGCCTGGATCTGGGAGAGCTGCACGCAGTAGCGACCTTCTGTTTCTGCCAAGGAGGCTTCCAGGGACTGTTTCTGAAAAGAAGATGTTATTGTTGCTTAGTGACCTCGTTCAATTGAGTTTAGGGAAGTCTAGTAAGACATCGTGTGGAAGAATAAAGAAAATGAATAGGATTTATTTTATAGGCAACATCTAATTCCAGCACCTTTACACCTGAGCTCATGGCTCTTTTTCTAGCTATCCCAACTTTGCAGGAAATTTAGTACAATACAAGAGAAGTTGTTGAGAAGATCTACCAGGGCCAGTTGGGACTGCAGTTCGATCTCCAGGCCTTGAACGGTGCGTCTCAGTTCGGTAATTTCAGTTTTATGGCTGGACATTTGTTCAATGTTGCTATCAATTTCTGTAGTCAGTTCCTTGCTCTACGATATTAAAAATGGGAGAGGATGAGAAAATTCTGATATTCGAAGGAAATTTCCCTGGACCTTCCTATGAAAGTGGACTTACCTTCTCATTGAACCAGGCTTCTGCATCCTTACGATTTTTTTCAGCAAGTTGTTCGTACTGGCTCCTCATGTTATTCAGAAGTTCGGTCAGATCGACGCCTGGAGCAGCGTTCATTTCCACGTTCACATCGCCGGTGGACACATTCTGAAGGTCTTTCATTTCCTGTTGGAGGAGCAAAAAAGGTTTAAGGATCCCACTATGAGCACAGTAAATGTTCTTTTCTGCTGGGGAAGATACAAGTTCATGTCACCTCTTCATGGTTCTTCTTCAGGTACTGCAGCTCTTCAGTGAGGCTCTCGATCTGCATCTCCAGGTCAGACTTGGTGAGGGTCAGCTCGTCCAGCACCCTGCGCAGCCCATTGATGTCGGCCTCCACGCTCTGGCGCAGGGCCACCTCATTCTCATACCTGAAACAAACCCAATTCAAATAAATCCCAGGAGAACATAGAGTTGGTTTCAGATCAAGGCAATCCTGATCATATACTAATTCACATCAGAATATTAGTGGTTTAATGCAAAAAAAAAAAAAAAGGCTAACTTTCAGGTGAATTTTCTTTCTTTGAGGATTGCCAAAAAGGCATTCGCGTACAATATCCATGCTAATTCATTGTGGATAAATTCAGGAAAGTATAGATACTATTGTTCATATCCAGTCATTGTTTAAGCCGACTGAGGTATTTGCTTGGGTGGTGTTCTAGCACAGCTGCTCAGCTTACTTCAGTCTGAAGTCATCAGCTGCAAGTCTGGCATTGTCAATCTGGAGCAGGATATTGGCGTTGTCAGTTGTTAGACTGAGGATCTGGAGGGAGAGATAGATTATTGTAAAAGAGGCCCATCCCTGACATGGCCTTATAATAGCATGGATGAATTCATGCTTACGTTTTCTCTTTCATGTTTTCTGGGGGGAAGTTATTAAGAATATAAAATGCCACAAGCTTATCCATCTACTTAAATTTGAATTATTCTCTAGAAGCTTCTATGTTCTTCTAGTTCTGTGCCATCTCTTTCCCCAAGCCAGCTACACTTATAAAGGTGTATTTCTGCAAGTGTTCCCCCTCCTGTCTTGCAGTGCTGGTAATTGAACCTCGAGCTCACCCATGGTCAGCAGGTGCTGTCTCACTGAGCCATGTCCCCATGCCTTCCTTTATACTTTGTGGTTTTCATGCATTTTAGGCAGCTTTGTCCTGACTCATACCTGTCTTTAATTTGCATAAGTATTTCCAAGTATACTTACTATGAACTGGTAGGTACAACTTAGATTTTTCTGGAGGCAGTCCCCCCCCCATTTCCATATGGAGCATTCATATTTTTTTGCATTTTGGTACTGAATATAGTTTGTTATCCATCACAATAATATTTCTCTCATTCATTTAATATTCATGTTCTCACAGTTGTAAAGGATCTAGCATATTGTAACTATAGATTCATTTATATTCTCATGAAAACTTAAAATAGTCTCGGTAGTCTGCCACCTTATAAGAAGACTGCAGATATGCTGGCTGAGGATGGCCATGGCCATGCCTTTAGAAATATCTATCTTTGATGAGACTGGATTACATTTAGAAGCAGGAAAGTGACATAAACCACATTATGCTTAATGTAAGACTTAACTATCTGTGCTAGTAGATAGAAGTAAAGTTGGATTTGAAAATGCCCCTCACCTGATTTTTAAGGTCATCGATGGTGTCATAGTACTTGCTGTAGTCCCGACGTTCTCCACGGCTTGAGCTGCTATGCTTTTCATACCACTCCTTGATTTTACCTTCCAGCTCGTAGTTGGATTCTTCCAGAGCCCGGACTTTGTCCAAGTAGGAAGCCAGGCGATCATTCAGATTCTGCATGGTTACTTTTTCATTTCCAGAAAGAAGGCCTCCATCGCCACCAAGTCCACCGCCAAAGCCTCCTCCATAGCCACCTCCACCGAAGCTGCCACCGCCAAAGCTGCCACCACCAAAGCTTCCACCCCCGTAGCTGCCTCCTCCATAGCCCCCACCAAAGCTGCCACCTCCATAGCCACCTCCACCAAAGCTACCTCCACCGTAGCCTCCTCCTAATCCTCCATAGCCACCAGAGGAGCCCCCGAAGCAGCCTCCACTAGAGCTCCCACGGCTGAAAGAACTACTGCTGAACCCTCCTGAGCTATACCCTCCACCGAGGGATCCTTTGCTGCTAGAGATTCTGTGGGCTGATCCGCCACCACCTCCACCTCCACTGCGGGAGGAGGAGTACTGCCTTGAGGTGTACCGAACAGACATGGTGGTGCTGTGGAGCTGCGGGAGTGCCTGCCACCAGGGACAGTGACAGGTCCTTAAATACTGAGAGGGCGTGTCACCCAGAAGTTAGGCTTTGCTTACTTGCGTGGTTTTGTTTTGCCAACTTAGCATCTTTGGCTCATGGTTGCATAAATTATCTTCAACGATCACCAATACCAATATGCACTTTTGAATTTGTCCTAAGAACAAACAGGAGACTTGCAGTGTTGAAATTCGAAATGGGTGGGGCTCAGGTGAGCAAGTTTCAGGATGCTGTGCACCTTTGGAAGGGCATTGAGCAACTCTCAGCATCTCTTTTTCTCAGCACAAATTGGGGTTGCACAGAATGCTGGCAAGCTTTGGGGAGATATCTTAGGTATAAAAATATGACTGCCATAAGATTTTTGTTTTTAAATTGATGTTTTAAACAGTTTTAATTAATTGGAACAGTGAACGGCATAAATGTATTGGAATCATGCTAAAGGAAGAATCTTGTACAAAACTATAACTGAAGAAGATTAAATATATGCTAAACAGTTTTATTAGTGTCTAAATATTGCCATATGTAAAAAAATGAAAGCCATAAAAGCACAATTTGGGAAATTGTGTGTGTGTGTGTGTGTGTGTGTGTGTGTGTGAAATTGTTTAATTTATTTGGAGATTGAGAGTGTATTAATATTTTGCCTAGGAAAAATAGAAATGATCAATGGTGGAAGGATCTTCAAATTTAATGTGTCATTATTTTTAATGTTAAAAAGTCTAAAATCATGAAATCATTCTAGGTTACTTTGCATTTTTGGACTCCTCATAGTTAAGGGTTATTTATTTATTTAGTACTGAGCATTGAGCTCAGGACCTTGCACTCACCAGGCAGGCACTTAGGCCGCTGGGCTGTCTCCCCAACCCCGTGTTAAGGTTTATGTGAAGACCACCATGCTGAAATCCTCATTCAAGACCCGAAGAGCTGACTTCTCATACTGTAACATCTGATTGAGAAATAAAAAAGAGTGAGAATTCAGGCACATTATGATTGCAGGTAAAGATCTACAAAAATAGAAGGCCAGATTGGAGAGCGACACCTGCTCCGCCAGTCGTGGACTTGCACACGCGATCCCAAGCTAAGCTTGTTTCTCAACAAACAAACGAACAGCAGGTGCAGCTGTCTAACATTGTTAGGGGAATGTAGCATTATGATGAACAGCTTGGCTCTTTGGCCCCTAGATTCTAGGTTTACTCTATTACACGCACGCATGTGTGCGCACGCGCGCGCGCGCACACACACACACACACACACATTTAAATTTTTTATTGTTGCTTTGCTGTATTTGATCTTGCAGAACCAAACGTCTCTCATTTTTTAAAATAAGCTCCCTATTGGGAAAACAATGAAACCAACATAACTCAGAAGCATGCAGACACTGAGAGAGAAGGGGTTTGGATCACACCTGCCCATCAGCAATTACTTTTTCAGGATCAGTTTGTAGCTGCATATTCCATTGTCTGACAGTAACTGAGCGCTTTCTGCAGAGCAGAGGAATGCAGTGGGGAGGATGGCAGCGTGCTGGTTGCTACCCAGCAACTGCAGCTCCCGCAGCTTGTCAGCACATGTAAGTGGGGCAGCAGGAAAAGAGGGAAAGCATAACCATGGGAATTGATTGTGGACGGTGATAACATGCAGTAAAAGCAGACTATGATAAATCAGAATAGAAAAGGAGGCTAGGAGGAGCAGAGAGGATGCCGAGGCCTTGATATTAGTGAGAGTTAATTGGAAGGAAAAACTTCATCAAAAGGATGTTCGGATTGATCTTATTGGCAATGGTCACATTCTGAATCAAGTTTAGCTTTAGTGTTAACCTGTAGCTCCCCACCCGCAGTAGAAAATACAACTATTTCAGTCTAGTTTCAGACAGTCAAGAGGTGGCCCCGAGAGGCCTGCTGCAAAGACAGGAACCCGGAGAAGACAGAATTTATGTTTGGTTGCCGCAATGCACAACAGCTGTGCTTTCCTTGTTCTCAGTTTTTATTGTGTGTCTGTGTAAAACATGTTTTCAGTGTTTAAGATAGATGAGTGAGGTTTTTTTCTTTTTCCTATTGTTTGGAGACAGGGTCTCACTATGCAGTCAGGCTGGCCTTGAGCTCACTTTGTAGCCCAGGCTGATCTTGAACTCAAAACTGGAGGACTGATCCTCCTGCCCCAGTCTCCCGAGTGCTGGGATTACAGGCACGCGACACTATGCCAGGCTGACTTGTTTTTTTAGTTGGAAACAAAACCCCAAATCTTAGAAGTTTTAAGGACTTTCCCAAGAGCAGGCCAGCCAGTCTATGTGAGAGCCTGGTCTTCAAGAAGGCAACACTGCTAGATAGCAGCTTTCATCACACTGAACTGGACCATGGTGGCAGTGAGCAGGGAGCTGTGTCAGAACGGGGTCACCCCATGGAAGGTCATCATGCAGGTGGAATTGGAGCTAGGTCTTTAAAAGAATGAGTAGGGTTTTTTTTTTTTTTTTTTTTTTTTTTTTTTATTGAGTGCATTTGCACAGAGCGAGAGAGAGAACTGTTCTGGAAAGTGGGCACCATGCACATGCCCAGGCATTCACCATTTTCCAGGTCTGCTGTGAGTTCCTCCAGGTGGAGGCTCTGAATGGACCAGTTTGGCTGGAACAGATATCGGTATTCATTAATTTATTCATCCCTTCATCGGGTTTTATGGGGCACAGGCAACATGACCTGGGTTTGTATGGGTGACAGTGGCACAGTGCCTGCTTCCAGTGGAGTTTGTGGCTCACTCAGAGAGGCAATCAAAACCCCCTGCCAATGAAGGGTGATAATACAGAGCAATCCAGGCTACATTTGAGGCATGGATAAGCTTCTGAGGCGTGCAGAGGGGGGGTTGGACACCTTGGTACACGAGAGAGGTTCTGATACCACCTTCCAGAGAGCTGGGCAATTAGGACACCTACGATGCTGATAAGGTCTGTATCTTCTCATTGGAAACTTAGATTCGGTGATCTCAAAGCCATGGGCATGCATGTCACACCATTTCCCCGAAACTTCTGGAACTACTTTGTTGTAAGCCACAAAACCATGGAAATCAGCTGAAGACTTTTCAGAGTTGTGCCACAGCCTGGCCAGGTGGAACTCTAGCCTGAGGTTGCTTGGAGTGTAGTCCAGGCCTCACCACCGAGCCAAGTGGCCTTCACCCTCTGTCCTCCTGAAGGCATGAATGCTAACTTTTCCCACCTTGTAGGGCTGACCTGGGACCCAAGTGAGTTTGTCAGCCTGAAGCATCTGGAACAGTGGCTGGGAAATGTAGAATTCTAGAGTTCAATAATATTTTTATCAGTACTATTGCTGTGGTCTGTATCTTGGAGCTCACAGCAGGCCTGGAAAATGTGAGTGAATGAAAGAGAGCAGAAAGTGGGAAAGGGTCAACGAGGAAGAACAATTCAGCTGAAGAGTGGGTATGTCTAAGGATTTTGTGGTGAACCAGACCTTCCATTTTCTCTGGATGACATGTATTTTCACATTTTCTATGTCTGCCAAAGCACCAAATTTATCACTTGAAGTCATGTCTGATATATTTGTCTCTTTCTGCCCAGTGTCCTGGGGATGCCCCAGCCCAGGCATTCACCACCGCTGCCAAGATTGCTTTGCCAGCCTCTGAAGTGGTTTTTGTTGGCTCTTTGCTTAGCCAGTGCTGCTCGCCTGGACACAATTGCTGTGCTCGGAGCAGGGCTGTCATCACTCTGTCAGTACGTTCAAGCCCTGCAGATGGACAGAGCTCTTTTCCCAAGCCTTCTCGCCCAGTGCCTCTACCTCACCCCTGGAGGAGAGGGTGTCAGGGTGAAAGAGAGCCACAGCTTCCTCTCCAAGTAACTGTGCGGCCTCAGGCAAGACACACAGCCCTTCCGTGTCTGGTTTACAGTCCCATAAAATACAGAATAATAATGTTAAATGTTAGATACACATGATAATAATCCACAATCCACTGAAAAACCTGTAAGTGTTTCCTTCAAAAAGTCCTTTAGCCATGCACAGGTTTCTGCTTTGTCTTCCAACTGGCCCAGACCTGATGCACCGGTCCAGCTCCAGGCTGCTGTCTGTTGCTGTGGGTTCTCCCCAAGCCCTCCTGGCTTGCTGGGCTTATGCAAGCCATCCTACTTGAACTTCCAACTCTAGTTTAAACACTGTCTCCTCCAGCAGGCTCTCAGTCTAGTTTGTGGCTGTCTCTTCTCCTTTCCTGCGCTGTACAACTAGAATGTTATAAGTTATGAGGTACTGGGTACTGGCCAGCTCCGTGGTATTCCCGCCAAGTGAGACACGACACTGTACTCTCCTGAAGCTGGGGCGCTGGGCTCACACGCTTGCTGCCTGCAGCAGGTGCCCCTTTTTCTCCAAATGATTTCAGGCCACCTCTGTCTTTTCCCACTTTTTATTCTGTTCTCTAAACTTTTGACTTGTGTGTTTTAACAATAGTGCAAGATAAAACATAAACTGAGGCTAATTGAAGTTGACTAACTTTATTTTACTTTGAGAAATTATTTATCTATTGAGATAGCACCTCACTATGTAGTTCTATGTAGCCCAAGCTGGCCTTAAACTCACTGTGATCCTCCTGCCTCAGCCTTCCTGAGTGCTGGGATTACAGGGGAGCACCACCACACCTGGATAAGAACATTTGTATTTATTTATTATATTTTTATTTTTTTTTTATGAATACTTAGATTTGAGAATGCTGTATAGGAATGACAAGAAAGTGATGATTCTACACAAGAATTTTAAGACAACTTAAACTATTTTAGGAGATTATATATTAATATAAGCAAAACAGTTTGGCCTTACTTTTTCCCCTTCAGCAAAGGTTGTCGTTTTGGTCCTGGGTCTGTTGGGATCGAATACTAGGAAACTGCGTAAGTGTATTTGTCATTCTATCATCGAATTTGAGTGTTTTTCTCTTTGTAGGAAAACTGAGAATCTTATTTTGTCCTCTGGCTAACTAGCTCATGTGCATGGTGTGATTTAAGTGTTGAAAAGTAACAGGATTTACCTCTTAAAATTTCATTAGCATGTTATTGGCTGCTTCTTTCTGTTAACTTCGTAGTTTAAACAATAAGTGCCCCAGGTGAGTGGACTTCATTAGGGGAAGGCACTGACGTGGGTGGAAAGTGGAAACCTAATATTCATTTTAGCTTTTATAAAAATAGCAGTGCAACAAAAAGTAAAGTTTTTTATGTGCCAAACAACCTGTCTTAAAAAACAGAAACTGAGCATGGTCAAAAATTCATTGGTAGCTATTTTTCTTCCCCCATAAACCCCAGGAAATCCCTTTGGGTCCTCCGATAGCCATTGGCCAAAACTTATAATTTCAAGGATGACTGGACACATGCCATTGGTGTGAACTGCATATAACTTCTGGTTAATTTTTACTACGGGCTTCTGGGAAGATTTAAATACAACAGGGAAAAATTGGGTTAGAGTGGGCACACACAGAGGTTGAAGCATTTAGCGAGAGCAGCCGTCCCCTAGTGACTTCCAGAGAATATATGTGGTGTGTTTTAAAGGAAAAGGTCTTAGGAAGTTAATCTCTTAATTTTATCATTCAGACCTTCTAAGAAAACGTTTGTTTTAAAAATCAAACACTCATTAGCTTCAGAACAGATAGGACTTTCTCTGAGCCACTCTGGGGGTTTAGGAAAGAATGGCAGAGGGAGGTACTTAGACATTGTTTAGTTGTAACACACATACGGGGAAGTTCGCCAGAAGAACTCTGGTGCTATAATATAGGCTGAAGACTGGGATTGCTCCACGAAATGTTCTCAAGTAAGCTATCACACAAATGCGCAGACACATAGAGAGAGCCAGTCCCGAGACAGGTACAGGTCGTTCAGCTCCACGACACTTTTCTCAATTCCAGGGCCTGACAGGGCAGCTGGCTGGTGTTTTTGTCCTGTCAAATCCTGACAGCGGTTTCATGAGGTAGATTTTATTTTTACTATAAAATTAAGTAGTTTTCCCGACAGTATTCCATGAGGGTCTTTGCTGGGGCTTTCATACACATCTTTCTTCAGGGCTTTTGCTTTAACACAGTGGATAGCTGTCAAAGCTCTCTTGAAGCACCTTGAAGTTGTATTTTCCCATCTTGTGACTTGGAAAAATTAACAAATATATAAGGGATTTTATTTTCTTCTTCAGACTAGACAAGCCTTCTTTGTTGTCATTATGCTTGTGATTAAAAATAGATTAGGGGGCTGGGGAGATAGCTCAATAGAATAAGCATTTGCCTGGCAAACACAAGGGCCTGAGTTCAAGTCCTAATTTTGAAAAAAAAAAAAATCAATCCAAAAAGGAAAAAAGCAAGTGGGCTAGATTTCTTGCTACTGAAGAGGTCTCTGTGGCTTCTACCTCACTTCCTGAGGGACCCCTGCTCGGGTTTGTTGGGACTGCCTTTAGCCTGCCTAGTCATTAAAAGAAGTGCAGCAATTAGACACCATGGAGGGCTGTGGCCTAATCCCTTCACACAGGCCGGCTTTTCCACAGTCTGCTGACACCCATTATGCAGATTAATCCCTTCTAATCGGCTTTTTTCCTTCCAGGCTTTTGGAGTACAATGCTGAGTGCACAGGGCGCGTGTGAAGTCGCTCTGCAGGGGAGGTTGCTGTGGAATTTTTCAGCCTCGAAATCCAAAAGTCATGGAGCCTGGTGGTGACTCGTAGAGACAGCTCCCCTTCCGTTTTAGTTTCTGCATGGAGCTATATAGAACTTTCTAATTCTTGAGCATCAGAGGAGTGGATCGTTACAGAGCTTGAGAATGTCAGACGCATGTGCTGTGTGGCTTTTCAAGAATAAAGACCTCAGGCCTCTACTGTACTGCACCAGCCGGCCTCACTCATAGCATCCGGGAGCTTGCTGTGTCGGGACAGCAGTGGTAACAAAGCTAACCTTGGTTCAGCATTGGCATGTGTCAGCACTAGGAAGGGCTTTCTCTGCAGCTTCTCCCACAGCCCACAGCCGGGCAAGTCCAGTGCAGTTATTAGCCCCGCAGACGCTGCAGGAACTGAGGCTGAGTGTCTGTATATTGTGCACAGGGTAACCCCTCATCCAAACCAGAAATGACACAGAGCCCGTCCGTCTCTATGTCTCACTCTTAGCCAGGACTTCGACCGCCAAATATTTAATTACGCTTTGCTTTGGTGTTCCGGAGACTCGTCCGGAAATGTAAAGGACAGCGAGCGGTACAGATGGAGCCTTTTCATGATACCAGGCCTTCACACTGCCTACATCTAAATGGAATTTTTAAGGCAGTAGCTTTGACGTGTGTTTCTCTTCTGAACACGCCAGGCAGTCTTGGGAACGGGGAGGGACGTGATTTTCTACAGCCCTCATGAGCTCCTCTTGGTTAAAGTACCCCCTACGTTCTGTATCCAGCACGCTCTGACCAGATGTCCGTGTAGACTCTGAGCTGGATCGAGCTGGCGCTGGACAGAACAGCAAGCTGCTGAGGCTGGGGATCGGCACCTGTACCTCACCTCTCTCCTTCTCCTCTCAGTTGAAGCCCCTCTGCCCTTCTTCTGTAGACAAGGGATTCTGTGTGCATTACCTCCTGCTACTCTCTTGGCCGAAGGTCAAATGTAGAGCTGCGGCCTAATTACCTGTCTATTGCTTCAGGAACTGGGGTGTTTGCATTGTGAATATCACTCTGAGTCAGGAAATGAGAGATTGTTCCTTGTAGAAATTTCAGATCTACATGAGAAGGAAGAGAGAAATACTTTTGGGCAGAAGTCAGCTATGGTCACCCTCTGCCTGCTTAGCAGGCCAGCCTTGAGCAAAAAACCATGATCTAAGTTCTATAGAGTGCACGTAGGGACATACCTGAAGAGAAAGCCTGCATCTCTTCTCTCAATTTCAGAGAGCTGTCTGTCTGATCTGTAGGCCTTTCCCCTGCCATTTCTTTCTTACCTTCCTGTCAGGCTTCAGAATCCTTTCACACTACTGCAGGGGGTAGCTGAGGCCTTCTTCAGTTCTGTCCTAGAGAGAGGCAAATGAAGATCAGGCGGGTGATCTGACTTGCTAGGGCCACATCCTAGTCAGGCAGAGGCACCCTTCTGTCTGCTGTGTTTTTGTTTGAGGACGCATCAGAGGTGGGCTGAAGCCCATTCTGTGCCTCAAGGCGGTATGGTGGCTGCCGAGTTGAGGCTGGAAACATCAATTCTCTCAAGAGAGACTGACTTCTCCCAGGTGAGGATACAGAGATTGCCCTCACAGGAAGAGACAGGGTGGCTGCGAGAGAACACTGCCTCCTTTTGGTACCCACAATCCTTCATGCTTCTCTATTATTCTATGATCTCAGTTTTAGCTCACAATTATTTACCAGGGGAAATTTCTCAAATTACGTGCAACTCTCCCATCCTGAGATTCAGAATCCACCCTCTTCCCCAGCTCAGGGCAACTGCAGGCAATTGATACTGGTGGAAATATTTTGTGTCCATAAGTTGCGCTGGTGGGGAGGGGATAGTAAATACACTGCGAGTGTCTCCTTGCCTCTGAGCAGGGCTGGAGCCCAAGAAAAGCTGTACCCCGGGAAGGCTGACCCGGTCGGGGGGAGTGTCCTGCATGGACTCAGAGGATGTGAGCAAGGGGATCAGTTATGAGGAAGTTGCCAAGCCTGGCGCCACCACAAACACGGGGAGGGGGAGCCCGCTGACACAGTAATCGTCCAGTTCCTCGTGGGATATTACGGAGGGTGAGGCCAGGCCGATGGACAGAGTGGGAAAATCTGGAGGAAGAATGGGCGGAAGCGCAGACCCAGGAGGACGCTCCGGGCAACCCACGGTGCAGCGTCCTCCTCTGGGGCGGCGCTCTGCTCCGGGTTCCTCAAGTTGTGTCGGTGCAGGCTGGCAGCGCTCCTGATGGAGCACTGTGTCTGTTCCTTGGGAACTTTCTTGGCTTTCTCCTGCCAGTGTCGCTTTAGGGAAGCCAGCTCCCTGCTCCAGTGAGAGAGCAAAGAGAAGGTCCTGGAGGAGGGCAGCAGTAGGACAAGATGCGATGTAACCCTTGGCAGCCAGCAGCCACAGCCTGACTCGGGACCAGAGAAGCCAGCTCACCACTTTCTTCCTAGTTTGCCCAGCAGATGAGAGGAGAGATAAGGGAACAGTGGGTGGAAGCCATTGTGATGTTACCTGAGTTGACAGCTTAGGTAACAATGGAAGAGGAGCTCTTTGCTCCAAGAGCCCAGCCCGAAGGGCTGAGGTGGGGCTGCTCCAGCGGTGAGTGTGAGAGACGAGTAAGAGAGGGCGTTGGCTGCTCTGGGGAGGAGCAGAAGGGACCTCAATCTGCTGTCCTCTCTGTCCTCTGTGCGGCAACCCAAGCCCAGAGGTGAGCTGAACATCCCCCCTGACTGGAGCCTCTTTGCCTGCGGTGAGAATAGATGTTTGGGAGCCAATCCTTGGGTGAGGCCAATTCAGCCCAAGCCAAGCGCGGGGTTCTGAGTTCGATCCCTTGTACCACCAAAAAAAAAAAAAAGAAAAAAAAAAGCATCTTGGAGGCCTGGAGAGGTGTAGCCCAGTAGTACAGCACTTGCCTAGAATGTTCAAGGCCCTGAGTTTGATCCCTAACACACACACTCACACTCAAACACACACCTACACAATTTGTGCCTTTTATCTAAATGGGCTATGGAATTTTGGGTACTCTGGTGGCAAAGCCATAACTTGAGAAAATATTTTCCTCTGTGATTTTAGCTAATACAACTAGACAAAAAGCTTGCTGTAGTCAGAGAGAATGGAGGACTCTTCATCGCTCCAGGACTTTCCCAGAGCAGCCTTGAACAAAAGGGTCCGACGCTGGCCGTGATTTTCACATTTCCATGCAGCAGTCACTCACTGAATACACACTGTATGCCACTATGATCACACAGACACAAATCTAAGTAAAATGTGTCCCTTACCCCAGGGAGCCGCATCACACACACACACACACACACACACACACACACACACACACACACACGGTGGGATGCAATGGACAATGCACAAATAATTCCCAGATGGGATGAAGAGCGTGATGGCACAGATTTATGTAAAACATGACGCACCAGCAAGGGAAGCTCATTTCTGGTGAGCTTCAGGAGATTCCGCTTGAATCTTAAAGAATGAGCGGGTGTGATGCCGTGGCAAGGGATAGCTATACTTCTAGTTGCTTGGGAGGCTGCAGCAGGAGGATCCCAAATTAAAGATGAGCCTGAGCAACTTAGTGAAACTGTGTCTCAGAATAAGATTTTTTTAAAAAAGAGCACGGGATGTGGCTCAGTGGTAGATATCCTTGGGTTCAATCCCCTATGCAAGAGAAAAAGAGTAGATTCATTGCATGGAAAAAAAACAAACAGACAGGCCAGTGTGTATAAAGGAGACATGGACATAACATAGCTGAGGAACTATGGGAAGTATTGCTTGGCATGCAGAACGTAACTGCTGAGAGATAAGGCTGGTACATAGGTTGGGACCACATGGGAAGGTCCTTTTGTGACTCTGAGGAACTTAGACTTGCTCCCTATGAAGTAGCCCATTGGTGGCTACACCTAGGAAATGGACATGATTGGAAGCTTTATAGAGCTGACTTTATTGACAGTGTACCAGGTGGAGTTTTAGGAGATCTGGGGACAAGCAGGAGAGAAAGGAGGATTTGTTAGAGTATGGGGATGGTGGTGAAAGAGTCATAAAGTGAAGGTCAAGAAAGTAGCCACAGGGGGTGGGCTATGAACGAGA
>PVKA01040145.1:0-18973 GCA_004027165.1 Ctenomys sociabilis | reverse complement strand
TATGGGCGGACTTGGTCTTGACAACTGGAAGCACTCTCCCCGTCATGGAGGACTTCCTGGGTTCAAAGTGGTTCCAATTGGGGAAGTGGGTGATTGACACAAGGTACTTCACTGTTATTCTTATAACACCAGTCCAAATCTCTCTGTTTCCATGTCTGCATTTCATCCACAACACACTCTAGCACTCGGATCCAAATATTCTAACTAATGACACTTGTTCTTTGCTTGTTTTTGGTTCTCCTTTGTGGGAATAAACTATGTTCTACGGTTTCAGTCCACCATCTTACCTGAAATCAGTTTCAGGCCTTATATTTATTGTCTTTAACCTGTTTTTCTTTATTTTAATATAATACAAGTAGATAGGGGCCAGGGAGATGGCTCAGTGGAATAAGCACTTCCCTGGCAAGCGCAAGGGCCTGAGTTCAATCCTCGGTTCCACAAAAAAAAAAAAAAAAAAGACAAGTAGATAATAATGAAGAAAACATAAAAAGTACTCTTCTAACTTCTGTCAAAAAATGAAATTTCATAACAAAAGAATAAAAATAACAATAGCTAATATACTGTATATCAAAACCTTTTACTCAGAGTACAGTACATAAACAAAAAAAGACTATCTTACAAAGAGAGAACATGCAGAGAATGGCACAAAACTTTCTCTTCAATGAGCTAAGAAAAATTAGCATGTAAGTAAAACAAATTAGCAGATATATTAAAATATTTTTCAAACAATGAGATAGGTAATTTGGGGAATTTTTTAACTTCTCCCTATTTTTTATTTATTTCTGTTTTGCTCTTTATTTGTATGTACACAAACATGAGAAGAGAATTTCTCATAGAAGAAAAACCATGCAATATTTTTAAGCAGTTTGGAGTTGATTTTTGTGTGTGGTGTAAGATAAGAGCCCAGTCTCATTCATCTGCATGTCAATATCCAGCTTCCCCAGCTCCATTTATAGGGGTGGTACCCTTTCTCCTTTATTGGCATTCTCATCAAATATAACTTGATCATGTATGCATGAGCTTATTTCTGAACTTTCTATTTTGTTCTGTTGGTCTACATGTGCCATTGTATGCCTGTTTCATACTGTTTTAGTCACCCAAATTTCTTTGGAAAGATTTCAAATCATGAAGTATGATGCCTCCAACTTTTCTATTCTTTCTCAAGATTGCTTTGGCTTTTCAAGTTCCTATGTGGTCCTATACAACTTTCAGAATTGTTACTTTCTCTCCTTTTTGTCTTTTTATTTTCTATTTCTGTGAATAATGCCACTAGAGCCCTAAAAGACAGTATGTAGAATCTGTAGATCTCTGGGCAGTATAGACATAACAATATTAACTCTTCTAATTCATAACTAGGGGGTAGCTTTCCATTTATTTGAACTTCCTTCAATTTTTTCCCAATGTTTTAGAATTTTTCAGTGTACAGAGATTTCACCTCCATGGTTAAATTGATTCCTAAAACTTATTCTTTTTGTTGCTATTATAATTGGATTGCTTTCTTTTCAGACAGTTGATTTTTTTAACTTATAGGTGTTGAAAAATTGTAGATCATAGGAAGTATTAGTACCACTGATTTTGCATGTTGATTTTGTATCCTGTATCAGTTCATTTATTAGTTTTAAAAGAATTCTCTGGAGGTTTTAAGATTTTCTGTGAGCAGTGTCATTTTATTTTTTTAAAAAGATAATTTTACTTCTTCCTTTCTAATTTTTATGTCTTTTATTTCTTTTTCTATCGGACTACTCTCTCTGGGGCTCCCAGGGCCATAAGGTACAGAAGCAGTAAGAGTGGGTATCTATGCCCTGAACATGATCTCAGAAGAAAGCTTGCAGATTTTCTCTGTTGATTAGCTGTGGACTTTTTATAAATAGCCTTTATTATGTTTGTGTCATCTCTTTCTATAATTATTTTGTGGAGAATGTTGATCATGGATAAATTCCTAGAAACATATGTTCCACTGAGACTAAATAAAAAAGAAATAGAAGGTGTGAACAGACCAATAAGACAGAATTAATGATCAAACCCTGTCCTGCAAAGTGAAGCTAAGCCCTTTATGGATGAATTCTCTCAAACATTCAAAGGAGAATTAATAGCAAACCCTCTTAAACTCTTCCAAAAAATAAAAGATGAACCACTTCCAAATTCATTTTATGAGGTCAGAGTCATTGTGATACCAAAGATACCACAGAAAAGAAAGCTACAGATCTCTGATGCAGATAGATTCAAAAATCCTAAATAAAACACTAGCAAGCCAAAATTAACCACACATCTAAACAATTATCATCTATGGCTAAGTAGGCGGTATCCAAGATTGGTTCAACATCATAAATCAGTCAGTGCCACACAGTGATATTCTGCAAGCACAGAAAAACGATAAAAATCACATGGCCTCGTGACTGTCTCAGTAGATGAAGACAGACATTTGACAAAATATACCTTCAAGTAAACTTGCTCAGTTAAATCATAGCTAAAAAGTTAAAGCACTTTTCATTTCAATTTTAGACCTGCTTTTCCTTTGGTAAAGTATTGCAGAGCAATGAAATGAATTGAATGAAATGAAGATAGCAAAAAGAGAGCATTAGATGATATTCTTAGTCTTTCTTTGAAAATGCTTCCCAGGCAACAAATGCACATCTTTACTCCCAGTCCATGTCAAGTACAACCAGACATGTCAGTCCTTGGCCTGCCAACCCTCTGGCTTCTCTAACTAATATGAAGAACCCTTGACATCTGCGAAGAAAGGACAGCATGACATTCATTTCCTTCAAGGCCAAAGGTGAAATACATTTGTCATTAAAGTCCTCAATAAACACACAGGAGAGCTCCTTTTTTTTTTTAAAGGAACATCAAATATTTTCATGTGGTCAGAGGCACAAACCAGAGAACAGATGTTAATGTCTGGTGACGACATAATAAAACAATTTTTTTCTAGACTTCGCCCTTCCTTTTTTTCATAGTAAGTTTTTAAGCATACTCACAAGGTATTTGGGATAACCTAGAAACTAATAATTTACCTTAAGGCTGTGTCAAAAAGCATACACAAGAAAGGCACACAAAATAAGTTTTGAATGGCTTTTCCCTTCTGCCAGCTCTGCTTTCTTTGAGGCTCACTCTAACCTTTTCAATGTTCCAAAAATTACTTGTACAGTACTCTTAGAAGGTAGTACATTTTTTTCTTTCTAAAAGCAAACCTTCAGAGAATGTACTATTTCTTTAAATATATTTGGTATAGGGTCTCACTACACAGCTCAGACTTGTAGTGATCCTCCTGTTGTCAACCTTCCCAGTACTGGAATTACAGGAATGTGCCACCACACCTGGTCTCAGTGGCTGGCTCAGTGTATCCAGGGGCGGGTCTGGCATGGCATACGGTACCAGAGATCAAACCATGGTCCCTGCACTTGCCTAAGCAGGTGCTTGGTCTGCTGAGCTATCTTGCCAGCCCTGAGAATGTACTATTGACCTTAGGAGTCTTTTTCACCCCACAGTGGACATCCCCACCTAGGACAGTGCCTATACCCAGCAAACCCTTAATACATATGCACTGGGGGTAGAAGGAAAGAAGCTACTCTCTTCCTGGCCACACCAACCTACCTTACTTCTGTTTATTTCTGTGTAATGCATGATCCTCCACCCTGACCTTATTATTTATCTTGTACTCTTAAACCCTTCAACAAAAAAAAAAGCATGTCTTTTCTCTCTCCCTTTTTGGATGCCATGTGGTTCATGGTGTTGACAAACAACTCAATGACTGACATCAAGTCCTAGTTCAAGCCATATATTTACAGGTCTACTCTTAATGTTCTATTGAAATCACCAACTCAGTATGTAAAAGTAGTTTTATTCTCTTCCTGATCTGTTTTAGATTTTCTAATACCAAACAGCTAGTATTTTGCTCTTTTCAACTATTCTCAAGCCTACAAGCTCTGCTTATCTGCCCTTCCTTTCCTTAGAGGACTGAGTACCTATCTGTCCCTCTACTCCAGCTGAGAGCCATGAGCTACAACACATCAGGCATATACCCCTCCTCCAGGAATCCTTGATCTTCTCTTTTCCAAAAGTAAACTCTCTGATCCTTAATTCATTTCCCTCTCCAGACTCAGTTCCACTACTGTAGAAATAAGATCTTAGTCTAGACTAGGAGTTTGGGAGGTTATGGATTTACAGACTAAATCCATCTATTTGCCTGTTTGGGAAAATATAGCATTGAAAGAAAAACTTTGGACAAATTAAATGCAGTAGAGTTTATCTGATCAAAGAATGATTCATCAATCAGGCAGCTTTTGGAACCAGTCCAGAGCACTCTGACCAGAAGGATGAGCAGAGACTTTTTATTGGCTGAACCTAGAAGTAAAGTAGAAAAATGACCTGATTGGCTACAGTTTGACCTTTGCCCAATCACATACTTGTTTGTTTGCATAGTAAGCTAGCTTGCAGTTCATTGGTAGGAAGTCACGGCAGAGGCAACTTAGAACAAAGTTATTCCCACTTTGTTATAATTTGCTCTGGCTGCTTCTACATATTAGTAACAGAGCTGAATAGTTGCAAAACCTAAGTTGTTCATTATCTGTCCTTTTCCAGAACACAAGTGCTGGCCTCACCTGCTTGGCACTCTTCCAGCTTGACCTTCTATGATCTGAGCTCTCTAACATTATTTTTTATTTCCCAATAAATGGTAGACCTTATCCCATGGACACACAGTCAAGAGACTGGTAAACATTCCAATCTCCTAAATATTGTAATGCTTTTCTATTTAGACTACATCCTTGTCAACTTTCTCATCAGAGAATGCATTTTAGTCATTACAAAGAAAAACAACATTTGCAAAAGTAGTGTTATGAAAATCCAATCATATGGCAGTGATAAAGATGGTAATGGCATGTTAAGCTGCACAAGGTTGCAGAACAAGTAGAAAATGCAGAATCTTCAGAAAGAAAGAAAATGTTGAAAGAAAAAATCAAAAGCAGTCATTTCCAGGGGAGGGTGCAAACTGTGTCAGTGCAAGCAGGTGTCATGAGATTAAAAGGGGGAACTACACAAAAGAACTGTTTTCAAGAAAAGGGCTAAGAGTAGGTCGTATGAGAAGTCTGTTCTCATTTAAGGCTTAGCTGGGGAGAGCAGAGGAAGGAGATCTTTCTCACTAGCAAGAAAGAGGCAAAGGGGTGGAGGAGCAGAAGAGATGCACTGGGCTGGCAAGCACCCTACAGTGGACTTAGACCAGGCCTTTGGGCCCTATGAACTTTGGACAGCCATTAAAAGGATTGGCTATTTGCCAATCTGAAGATGAAGATCTGATTTGGAACAATAATTTTCTTTCCTGAAAATCACCTCTTTCTTCCTAGTACCTCCTCCTGGAGTTCAGGCTGGCTCCTGCTAGCCAATCAGGCACCTTTTAGGGAAAAAGGGCAAGGCCATTACCTCTCAATGGATGGGACTTAGCGCTGACTGGGTGAGACTTAGTGCTCACTGAGTGTGATTTGTTGCTCAGTGGGTAAGGCTTAGCTTTGGTTCCACCAGCTTCCCACTCTCCTACAGTGGCTGGTGCTCAAACCTGTACAGCAGCTCCATAAGAGCAAAATGTATAGGACACAGGAGAGAAGCAAAGAAAAGGCAGGAAAGAAAGTATGATGAGATCATAGGCAAGCCTCTGAAGAAGGCAAGGACATCATTTTAGGATGAAGAATAAAGAGCCATTCAACTAGTCCAGAAAGCTGACACTCAAGAACTTGAAATTATCTCCCTGTTCCTTTCTGTCTCTCACCTCAACCACTTCCTTCTGTCATTCTTGCAGGAGAGCAGGTTATTGTGGAATAGCCAAAGCATGGCACTCTGGTAGACTGAGGGAGGAGGACTGTAAATTCAAGCCCATCTTGAGCAACTTAGCAACTTGTTGCAACACTATATCAAAATAAAAATGTTTCAAAGGTCGAAGGCTGTACAACAGCCTTGAGTTCAAATCCTACTACCAGCAAGAAAGAACCAAAGAAAGAAAATTTGACACCCACCACCTCTTTCTGGTGGGAAACACCCTCCCCAGATGAGCTCCCCAGCCCCGGGCTTCTCAGCCTCTACACAACCACAAAACTGTGGCCCAGTAAACCCATACTGCTCAGAGTTTACCCAGTCCTAAAGCAGCAGAGCTCAATATGGAAAGACAGCTACTGACCTTCTTTTGACAATGGTTCAATATGTCATCATCAAAAGGACAAAAAAGGAACTGTCAATCACACATCTAAGTTTCCTATTGTAAACATCAATAAATGCATTATTTTGGCCTAATCAATAAAAGAATGTTTATAATATGAAGTACAAATGCTTTGGATAGGCCGAGGGTATAGCTCAGTGGTACAGCACATGCCTAGCAAGGGTGAGTCCCTGAGTTTGATTCCTGGTATGAAAAAAAAGCTTTGGTTAAGAACTGTAAAATCTTTGGCAATGTGTCATCTCCTTTAATTATGTGTATTTGCTGGTTAATTGGGATATTATTTTTAACATGTTACAAAAATTGTGGAAAATAAATAGTTCCTTTGTAAAATTAGGAAGAGAAAAAACGTATTGGCATTAAAAGGGCAATGACAGCATCTTAAGTAAGGTAAATGAGGGAGTGGAAGAGGCGCTGAGCTTACATTCCTTCATTGACCTGCAGCTCACTAGGAGACACCAAGCGTACCTGCCCTGGTGGGACCCAGAAATGACTGTCTCCAACAGAAACAAGCTTCCCTGGGATCCAGGAAAACAGAAACAAGCTTCCCTGGGATCCAGGGAAACAGGTCTGAGAGCCCTTAAAGTTTGATTCAAAACCTAGTTTTCCAAATTACCTAGGTGATTCTGGTCAAGTAGCTTAATCCTAGTTGAGCCCCCTCTTCTCCAGTTATATATAAGATGGTATGATATGGCACTAAACTCACCTTTGGGGACTGTCTCCAGTACCTAGTGAAAGCATCAACATACTCTGCCTTCTGTCACTTGTTTTTGGCTCTTGTTCCTATCTCTTAGACTTACCTGGGAATTAAATGAGAAAGGCCAAGTAGTCACTGAACAAGCAATAGATCCTTTAATAAGTAAGTGATGATAAATATAAAGGCACAGAATGGAAGGACCAGTGCCCACCAGCTCCCTGAAAGACTCCTAACTTCCAGTCCTTCAAGGGAAACCCTGCACTGGAATTCCCAAAGTAGTCACTGTAACAACCAAAGAACTAAGCATGAGGGTGCCAGAGATGGCTCAGTGGAATAAGTGCTTTCCTGGTAAGCACAAGGGCATGAGTTCAATCCCTGGTTCTGCCAAAAAACAAAAACAAACACACAAAGAACTAAGAATGAACTAAGAGGGACTATAGCTGCCTGTCCTTATCCCTCCTGTGTTGGTGAACAATAAAGACCCCATAATCTGGCCACACCACATCCTCTTATGCGCCCTGGAGAGTTCACAGCTCCGTGGAAACTAGCATGGATAGAGAACTCTAACTGTCCACAGGAGAAGCAGCCATGTGGAGTTTCTGTCTGCATAGCTTGCATTTTATGACTCCCTCAAAGTGAGGTCCAAACAAGCACAGATGGGTCTTGTAGCCCTACTTCCCCTCCTCCATCCAGAATAAACTCCTCCACTTTAATTAGAAATGTGTTTATTCACTAAGGTGAGTTGATATTTTATATTTTGTTGTCCCAAAGCATGATCATTGAGTAAATAATAACAGAAAGAAGAACTGTCTTCATAAGGAAGCAGAGCAATGCTCTTTTAAAGCCCTATCAAGCCACATAGCCAGTAGCAGGCATTGCTGTAGGGTAATAGGTACCCCCTACCCACCAACACAAACTCATGCTATTTAGGGTGGCAGAGAGAATGTCATACATCAAAAACTATGCGTGTACTTTTCCCCAGTGGCTTGCTGGGTTTCCCAGGTAAATTATCTGACAAAAGCTTAAGCTCTGTCATTTTTTTTTTCTGAGAAAATTGGCAGGTAGAGGAGGAGAAGCCAGGTTGGCAGGATTTGTGTCTGGTATTTGATGTTGGGGCCCCAGTGCTGCTTCTAGAAGATCTACTTTGCATGTACCTGTCCCCCCTCACACTCTCATCGAGCTGACGTTGGAATGCACAGAAAGACAGTCAATAGCCATACAAAAAGAGTTGGATTTCCTCAAGAACAGGCTCTTCCAGCTCCCTGAGCTAATGCTATAGAAACATAATGTACCACGGAACATAAATAGAATCTGCGGCTGCTATGAATTTACTTTTGTCTCTCTTTAGAAGCAAAAGATACAGTCTCAAAAGAAAAATGAGGGAAGATCAATTTTAGACACCTTTGAAATGTTTGCTTGAGCTATTTTTACTTCTTCTCATTCCATTGAAACAAAAGTTTCTAAAAATGGACTTGGATAGGTCGAATTTTAATGCAACCATTTGGAAAGTTCCTTGAGAGTAGCCACGTGTTACACTTCCTTGTATCACCCACTGAGCAGAATATGGGGTTAGGAAACAGGTTTGGAGGGAGGGAGAAGGAGGCAGGCACTGGCTGGCCAGCTGAGAAATGGGAAACCGCCAGGGAAAAGGGAAGACAAACAGCTCCCAGTTTCCTGTGCACTTTCTGTGTATACAACTTGCATCATTACTTGGGAAAGACTTGTAGGGTTGCACTGTCCCTAAAGTCAAAAAGAAGAGGAGATGGGGGTTTTTTGTGCAAATTTTAAACAGATCTTACTGAATAAATTGCAAGCTCTTTTGCCATCTGCAATTTGCACACTTGCCCATCTGCACCTGACTTGCGCTTACTCAATGTGCTCTGTACCAGCCCCTGTTCTGACCGCATTGTATGTATTATCCCATTTAAAATTCAGAACAAGCCAAATAGCTCAGTGGATTAAAGTGCCTGCAAGCAGGTGCAGGGGCCAGGATTCCATTCCCTGGCCTGCTGTGCCAGCCCTGCCCCCAGGGCACTCTGCCACTGCGATTGAAACTGGGTGTGGTGGCACGCACCTGTAATCCCAGGTCTTGGGAGGCTGTAAATAGGTAGATCGCTACGAGTCCAAGCTAGTAGTGAGACCCTGAACACCCTGTAGTCCCTTCCCTAAAATACAAATTAATGATATAATAATAAGAAGAAGATTCAGAATAAGCATGGTACTTACCAACCACTTTACAGAGAAGTGGACAGAAGCCCAAAGAGTTGAATCAGTTTGCTTAGCACCCTGGAGCAAGCACATGGGAACCAGTGAACTCAAATCTGTAGGCTCCAACTTGTCCTTCAGCCCAAGGTCAACTTCTTCAGGGAGAAGAGATGCTCTTTCTCCTCTCATTACCTCCTCCCTTACCCACCTCCCTGTGCAATCCTGGGGAACATTCACCTCTGCTTTGACTGCTTCCGCACTTTCTGCATCCTTTTCTTCTCCTGAACCCTCATTTGATAGCAACTGAAAAATCTTTTCACAACGGCCTGTATTACTGTTTATGTTTATTTACAAACATTGTGTATAAACCTATTGACAAATGTTGTATTTATGGAGCGCATGACTTTTTGAAATAGCTCTGTCTTCTGGAGTAGCCAAACAAGGCAAATTAACATTTGAATTACTTTACATGTATATTAGTGAGATGAAAACACTTTGATCTACTGTATCATACAATGATCTCTGGGACTTATTTCTTCTGCATAACTGGAAATGTGTGTACTTTGAGCAATACCTTCCCAAGCCCCCTCTCCCTCTTGTCTCTGGTAACCACTATTTCACTCTGTTTACTTAAGTATGACTTTTATTAGATTCCATATATAAGTGAGGACATGCTATATTTTATTTCTTTGCCTGACTTATTTCACTTATCATGCTGTTCTTCAGTTTATCCATAATATTGCAAATGACAAGATTGCTCTAAATCTTCTGGAAGTATTAAATCATTTCAGTCTCTTGCTTAAAGCTTAAAAATGAAAATAAAGAGTGTACTATGCCCCTCCTCCAAATGCCCAGAAAAGGGCTAACTGTGCAGCATTGGTGCCACAGACACTTGCTCTCCTAAAACAGGCAGATCATTACGGGTCTGATCTAGCCTCAAAGGATAGGTGACTCCTGGCACCCAGTTACTCATAGGCGGTAGAAGCCAGTGGTGCTCACCAACATTTTATTGTCTTCTACTCTTGTACCTGCAGAAAACTCTGATTCCAGCCCACTGACATTAGGAGAAACCATGTGCCCATGAAAAATCGAACACCTTCCCCGCAGGCTAGATCTGCAGCCTTCTCCACTAGTACAGGGGCACAAGAGGTTTCTGCTGCAATATTTAGCTGATGGAATCAGATGATCAGATCTGCTTGGACCACTGTCTCCCCTGGGGACAGCTGCTCTGGAAGGGGGCCTTGACCTCCACAGACACTGGATAAGCAAAAAATACTCTCTATTCCAGCAAGCCATTGTGATTTGCAGAACACTACAGCCTCTCTCGACACAATCTTGTTACAAAGCATTCCTTACAGGAAGCGCACTTGGGTTTGCTCTTTAGTTTGAATTATTTTGCTGCCAAATAAGATCTAAATCCCAAAGATCTCAACTGACCAGGGATGCACAGGCCATTCTGTGGGCAGCAAGGTGGATTAAGCACAGGGCACACCTCAGGAGCACCCAGGACTTGGCTTGGAGCAAGCAACACCCCCGCTGCTGTGGGAACCCTGGGCACTTGTTGTGTGCCTCCCCAGCCTGCAGCATGTAATTTTGATGCAAGTAAATTTTATTTCCAAAAGTCACTCAGATGAAACTGAGGAATATAACAAGCAATTAAGATGAACAGTATTCTGAAGGTGATTGATTTAAAAAATAGATGGTGTTAAACAATAAAGTCTCTCATATAACTTCACAAACTGTCTCTGGATTCATTTATGAAAATGCCTTGAAAAATAACAACTTTATGACCCAAAAATCCCAGAGCCTCTTTGGTATAGTTAATATTAGATGAAAAACAAAAGCTTTTCCTGTTTTTCTTTATGAGAGTAAATATTTAAATGTCTGAATATAAAAAACTAATTACCTATATGTGAATTATATTTAAATGGAATATATCTATGTAGTAATATTTAGAAAAGTTATATTTCAAAAGGTGAATGTCAGATTTTAACTTAATTTGCTCATTCTTTAAGGCCTTCAGTTCCTTAAATGTATGATTGATTGCCCATGGTCAGTCAGGGTACTTCAGAGGAGTGAAAATAACATTGACCACATAATGTTGTATGGAAGAAAACAAGAAATAGTCCCACATAAACATAATCCTCAAAACACATGATCAAGGTCACAAAACAAGACTGGGGAGATAACGTGGCAGCATAAACGCCTACCTGACAAGAGCAAGGTTCTGAGTTCAACCATAGTACCACATGCCTTGCTGGCCCCAGAACCCTGGGTGAGCCATGCAGCCCCTGAACTGGGCACGGTGGCACATGCCTGTAGTCCCAGCACTCAGGAAGCTGAGACAAAAGGATCGCTATGAGTCCAAACTACACAGAGAGCCCTATATCAAAAAAAATAATAATAATAATAATTAGTCAATTAATTTTTTAAAAATCACAAAAGGGCTGTAAGGACTCATAGAAGTCAAATGATGTGCACTCAGGTTCAGAGTTTTAGAAGAGCAAGGGCAAATTTTAGGAAGTACAAAGTGATGATCAAAATATACAATGAATGCTTAAATTTTAAAAATGTGTTATAGTAGAAGATGCACTGTGTTATGGTTTGTGTGTATTTGTCCCCTCAAAGCCTCTTGCAGACATCAAAGTACAGTTCTACATTTTGTGATTAATTCATGATCCAAGGCTGGGATTATGGGTCTGAGTACCACTGAGATTATGGAATTTTTTTTTAATTTTTTTGTATTTTAGGAAAGGATCTACAGGATGTTCAGGGTCTCACCATTAGATCATAATGATCTGCCTATTTATAGCCTCCCAAGAGCAGGGATTATAGGTGTGTGGCACCACTCCCAGTCTCCACTACTGGGATTATAGGTGTAAGTGCTACACCCAGCCTGATGTGGATAGCCTGAATGTGACATGATAGAGAAAGAGAGACAGATTTGCTCCCTGTAGCCATTGTTGCCAATACTCTTCCTATTTGCTCTTGCTGTTTTGCTGTTTTCCACTGCCATGAACTGCTGCCCTCTGCCAAGTGCCACTCTGCCTTGAAGCCAACCAACTATGGACTGAAACCTCCAGTAACTGTGAGCTAAATAAAACTTTCCTTTCTTCATTTTGTGTGTCAAGTATTTGACCCAGCAATGAGAAAAGAGTAGCCAAGACACACTGCCATTAATCCATTCAAAAATATTCTACTCACTTCCAACACACTTATCCCATTATTCTTGCCACTTTTTGAAGCTGCTCTAGAAGTCCATTTTCATGAGTGCCTTTTAAAGATATGATCAAAAATATGTTGAATGCTGGTGAATGTCATCAAAGGAGAGAACATATTCTCATAAAATCCTCATAGTGCACCCTGATCCATGTTATTCACCATTTCAGACAATGTGCAACCTGGATCTCCCCAAAATTCAGAATGATTGTAAAAGGAAAATCTTTGAATTGATTTAGGACATCAAGGCAGCAACAACAGTGCAACTGAAGATAGTGCCCTGTGTTTGGACAGCATCAACCGATAGACTTGTAGTCTGTGTAGAATAAAAAAGGGAAAGGAAGGCTTACTTCTTCCTGTCTTCTATGCTATAAACTGTTCTCCCCCACCATGCCTCTCTGCCATGTTGTCCTTGAAGCCAGCCACCTATGACTAAAACCTCTACGAACTGCATGACAAAAATAAACTTCTCTTCTTTAACTTGCAGTTATCAGGTATTTTGCCTCAGCAATAAGAGAGTAGCTAAGACACCAAAGTGTAAGGAAGTGCCCAGAACAGTCCAGTTGACCAGGGCAGTTGGGACAGGAAGAGTTCTGAGAGCCTAGTTCCAGCATTTTGTGAGAGCTGCTTTGAGAAGAAGGGGCTTTATTCACCAGGCAACAGAGTCAACTAAGGGTTTTCTGTGGAGGTTTTCTGGGATCAAAGCAAAACTTGTGGTCATTAGGCAGCTTGTATGCAAAGCCACGATACAAGCAGAGGAATAAGAACATTGCTATAATCCAGATGAGAATCACTAAAGGAGCTGCTCTTGCCCATGACAGAAGAGATGTAGAGGTCAGTAGCTTACTGATGAAAACTCTCTCAAGATTCAGTCACTAGAGATGCAAAATAGGAAGGATACAGATAAGTCTAAGACATTGAGCTGTAATGTGTCTCATGGCAATGTGACCAGAAGCTCTCTTAAAGGGACATTGTCAATTCTGCCTGTAGAGTTCTGCCTTGAAGAGCTGCGAGCTGTAATGGAGCCCATACTGACTATGTGCTGAGGAGTAGAGATAGAGCAGCAGATATTACAAGCCCCCAGGATGTTGATAAACTCAGAGTGGATATAAAGTTACAGGTATAGAAGTAGAGCCAAGGCCAGCAGGGATCATGGTAAGTCATCATTCATCAGTTCCAGTCCCCTGCCCTGCCTCAAATAGGGCCCTATACTGCTGTCTATGAAATTCAAAGTTCCTGCATGCCACCATGCTGGGCTTTGACTGATAAACTTTATGTGAGGAACTTACAGATAATGCTCCATAGCCCTTGGTTAATTCCCTAAAACAAACAGCAAGCTAGCTACTTATGATTTATCAGAAGAAATGATCCATTTTGTTCTGATAAATACCCTCATTTCCTCAAATACCCTGGTGTATTTGCTGGTACCATAAAGATAAAGTGAGAAAAATGTTGTAAACTTGTATGAGATTAATGATCTGCACAAACCCAGGGTCATTTCTCTGTTCAATTTACTTTTTTTTTTAATTTTAATATATTTGGTACAGGGTCTCAGTATGTAACTCAACTTGTAGTGATCCTCCTGTTTTCAGCCTCCCCAGTGCTGGGATTACGGGTGTCCGCCACCACGCCCAGACTCTGTCACCCTCTCCGCATGCGCTAGAGTGAGACCAGTGCAGCATTCAGCACCAGGGATTGACCCCAGTCCCTGCACTTGCCTAAGTAGGCACTTAGTCTGCTGAGCTATCTCACCAGCCCTCAGTTTACTTTTTAATTTATAAACAGCCTTTGCAAGCTAGAGTTCTTGATATTTCTAACTCATATCAAATATTCTGTTAGCAATTGTATGTTTATAGAAAAATATTTTCTATATAGATGGCTTTCTGAAATATGCTTTGAGTTATAGTCATGTAACCACTCTAGAACATGGCTTTTTAAATATATTTAAAACTAAACCAGAATGTTGTCTTTTACAATCTATAAATTGCTCTACCCTACCATGAATTGGTGGCCGAAGATGAGGTGAGAAAAGGAGAGACATGTTCTCAGTTGTGTGAAGAAAGAGTGGGCCATTGCCATTGCTAGACATCACGAGTCAGGATTCTTAAAGAACCATCCAGGCTGGCTCTGCAAGGTTCTCTGAGCCACAGATGAAATGACCAGAAATTCAAGGCCTTGGGTCCTCTTTCCAGGTGAGGCTTTCCTCCAGCCCAGCCAACTGAGATCCAGGAGAGGTAATGGAGTGTTTACTCCACCTCTGGCCCATGGTTTCTAACCTTGTATTTTCCCAAATTTTGTTCCTACTTTCTATAATGACTAGACCTCAAAATAATGTGTTTGAATACTTGCTAAGTTGGTACCTTAGTTCAGCATCCACACACTCCCTTCAGTTCACTACTTCCTTTCGTCTTTTGGCTGAGACTTGGTCTTTTTTATAGGTTAACACAATCATCAAAGTGTACGATTGTATTTAGGAGGCAACTTAGCAATATCTACTAACAATGCCATTGTCTACAACCCAATAGGTTCACCTCCAAGTACATAACCCGCAGAAATTCTCATTACATATGGATAGAGAGATGTGATTAAGAGTGTTTTTCCCTGTATTTTAATAGAGTGAACACTGGAAAAAAATTTAAATATTCCACAACACATCTGAAAATAACTTTGGAACAGATAAATGAATCTGACATGTTCATAAAGAAGCAAAAAAGCATTTATATTTATATTTGTATTTTTGGTGCATACATAATTAAGTCTCAAAAACATGATGAAAAGGATAATGAAAATACATAAGCTGTACAGTAGATCCTTATTTACATATTTAATATATAAAATAGTACCATATCATTTTCATTTTGTATGTGATTATACAGAAATGCAGCATGGGATATGGCATCTATTAAAGTCAATATCAATTAATCACAATTACATACTTACTTAAGGATAATGGAGGAAGGGTAAGAAACTAGACTGCTAGAAGAGAGGATATTAAACTCTTCTATTTTTATTTTCTTTAAAATAAAAAGAATGTAGCAAACTATGTATTTCTGTATGTCTGTGTACATTTTAAATATTTTATAACCTAATTTAATTGAAAAATTAAGTTTTTATTGTCTTGATTAATACCATTTGTCTTATATATATTAGAAACCCAGTTTGCCACAGACTATGAATTTAAACAAGATGAGGATAATTGTAAAGAAATCTATTTTTATACAATCCTTTACTCCCAGTTGTGATCCAAAAAATAAGATTAAATGTAAAGAGAAATGTTTAAGTACTTTTACAGATTAACTTGAACTACCCTTAGAGTGCTTTTCCTTTTGGACAATATTCTGAAACTCTTATTTGCTGTACATAGAATTAATGCTCATACTGTTCTTTGGTTCCTGTTTCATGGGTGAGAGAAAGGTGAGAAAAGAGAGGGGATAGATAGATAGATAGATAGATAGATAGATAGATAGATAGATAGATAGATGATAGATAGATAGATAGATAGATAGATAGATAGATAGATAGATAGATAGATAGATAGATGACTGGGAGAGAAAATAAGATATATTACATGATATGATATATAGATACATGATAGACGTGATGTTATGGTTTGTGTCTAGATGCCCCCCCCAACACCTCACGGGGCAGGCTTCTAGATTTTTTGATTAATCACAGTCCAATGCTGGAATTATGGGTATGAGTGCTATACTCTGGATCAAATCCATATTCTTATGGATTGGAAAGGACTCCTGAGGTACTGACTACACACCCAGAGACTGAGTCTATACCAACAAACTGTCCACAGGGTCAGCGAGTGACTGAAACAGTTGCCATTGCAGAGATTATAATCATAACACAAAATTCAGATGGACTCTTATGATGTTATGGTTTGGTTCAGATCTAAAATATACCTCAAAAATATTTTGTCAATAGATAGGGGCTGGTTAGAAGGAGAAATCACTGAAGGTGTTCTGTACAATTGTGTATTCTCACCTCAGCCTCCTGCCTTTGCTCTCTGCCTCCTTGTTGCTATGTGTGATGAATAGTTTTCCTCTGTCATTCTCTTTCATCATGTCACTTGTTCCTTCTTTCCTCTCTGACCGTAGACAGAACACATTGAAATAATAAGCTAAAATACAACCCTCTTCTTTTAAGTTACATGTGTCCAGCATTTTGTCCCAGCAATGAAAAAGCTGAATAATACAGAAAATTGGTATCAGAAGTAAAGTTGTTGTTGTGATTGTACCTGATTGTGTGATTCAGAATCTTTGGAAACAATTTTGCAAGAGGAATTTGGATGGGTTTACAGAGGCAGAGAAACCCTACAATGATGGAAGCGAAGTCTATGGTAATTCTGGTTGGTGTTCAGAGGACCAGAATGTTGATAGGAATTCAGACAGTAAAGGTCATACTTGGGTTTCAGTTCAGAATAAAGTTTCTTTTGACAGGGACTGGGGAGATAGCTCAATGGAATAAGTGTTTGCCTTAGCAAGTGCAAGGTCCTGAGTTCAATCCTTGGTACCACATAACAAAAAAGATTCTATTGGTAATTGGACCAGAGGCTATATGAATTACACTGTAGCAGAAATCTTACATACATTTTCACACATTTGAAACTTTATAGCAAACTTAGATAAAGGGTAGCAGACTAATTAAAATGGCAGAGGAAATTCAAGGCAGCCCAAAGTTCAGATTGTGGCATAAATACTTTGAATCATTTCTGCCAGATCTGCAGTGAGAATTAACAACAAATGGAAGAACTGAATTATTTGAAAACTTTGCAAGGCTTGGGAGATGGGATCAGTGGAATAAACACTTCCCTGGCAAGCACAAGGGCCTGAGTTCAATCCCTGGTTCCGAAGAAAAAAACCTTTGTAGCTTTCTCAGAGGCAATATCTGAAAAGCTGGGGCAAAAGAGAGCATGGTTTCTGAAGTCTGCCTATCATTATAAAGAATCCGAATACTTTGTATAGGGACAAAAAAGAAAGATGCCTTAAGGACATTTCAAAAATCAACAGAACCCCATCCATCATAGGAATAAGGGTACAAAGATGCAAATATTTTATTTGAGAAGAAAATACATAGAATTCTGTTCTTTTAGGTACATCTAAGGTGTATTCCTGGGTTCAGCCATCAAGGCACTCAGATGCCATGATAGCTATGGTCCTAGAGATCCCAGATACTGCCCAAGTTGACAGATGACCACATCATCCACATGGTACTGGCCTTTCAGGAATACAGAATGCAAGGATTTGGGAGGCAATGGGCATCCACCTTGATTTAGAAGAAGGCCTTAGAGGTCAGGCAAAGATGTGAGCCAGGTCACAGACCTTGGTAGGAGCCCAGGAGAGGGCACTGAATGGAGCTATGACAGTGAAGCTGAAGATGCAGAAGAGAACCCAGGAAGTTGGAGGTGCCAGGAAGATGCAACATCTGAAAGAAAGCCCCAGGCAACAGAGCCAACCAAAGAGAAAAGTGTTGTGGGCTGTAATCAATAAGATCATAGAGGCAAGACTGTACAAGCCCTTTAGATCTCACATCTCAGTGCAACCTACACTGGGTGCTGGATATGCAACTAAAGTATTTAATGTTTGCCCTGCTGAATTTTGTTTTTGCTGTGATCTATTCCCCTATTTCTCTGTTTTGGAGTTGTAGCATTTAACTTGTACCATTATATGTTATAAGCACTTAACTTTCTTTTCTTATTTTTACGAGGGCTCAGAGCTAAGAGTTTGCCTTGAGTCTCAGAGGAGACTTCGAACAATACTGGAACTATTAAAACTTTGGCAACTCTTAGACATGCACTAAATGCACTTTGCACACTGACATGGACATTAGCCTTTGAAGCACTATGGGTTAAATATTATAATTTGGATCTAACATGTCCCGCCAAAGTCTCATGTTCAGAAGCAGAAGTTGGCCAGAATGGACAGGTCACTGGGGATATGACTTGGAAGGGTATATTGTTGTCCCAGCTCCTTCCTCCACTCAGTGTTCCCTGGCTGCGATGAGATGAACAAAAGGACCTTCTACTACACCATATTTGCCTTAAAACCAGATGTTCATGGGCTGCCTCCATTGAAACTGAGAGCTGACATAAACCTATTCTCTTTTAAACCATGGGTTCAGGTGTTTTGTGCCAGTGACAAGAAAGTGGATAATACAAATCTAATTCTTTCAGAAGCTATTAAAACCCCTAAAGTAGACTTATTTGTGTACAGATGCACACTGGACACTACTATTGTAAGGAGCTGGCTTTTTTTTTTCTTTTTTTTTTTTTTTTTTTTGAGCTGGCTTTTTAATAGGAAGTTGGATAACTGTGGGTATGTGTGTAGGCTTTTATACGCATACGGATATCCAGACTGACGTGGTCTAGACTCTTAAATCCACCTTGCGAGTTAACCCCCCATTGCAATGGCTGCCTTAAGGTGTTTGCTAGTCGTGTGCATCGTGTGGTTAATCATTAGCTACGCTGCTTCCGGATGAGCGGACCAGCAGATGAGCTCCGTCTGTGGCCTCCCCGTGTCCCGAAGCGTGTGCTCGGCCTGTGTGTGTGCCCGAAGGAAACAGCTGCTCCTCGCAGGAGGCCAAACGCTCAGGTTAAACAACTGATGAGTGTACTGGAGGGGTGTTTTTTCCTGCCGAATGGC
>PVKA01040144.1:0-18972 GCA_004027165.1 Ctenomys sociabilis | reverse complement strand
GTAATTTTAAGCTATTCATATTTCCAAATCCTAACATGATTACCCTTGGATTCCTGGCATGTTTTACCAATCAATGTATCAGTAAAGGTTTGTAATCATTAAAAAAAAAAAAACCTAAACTGCATTAAAAACTTACTAGTTTTTCGTAGATGGATACAAAATCAATAATCAAAAATCAGTATCCTTCTTGTACACAAATAATGAATTCACAGAGAAGTAAATTATGGAAACAACACCTTTCATAATCACATGAAGAAAATGAAACACCCAGGAATCAACCTATGGAAGTATCTACATCAAAGACTTTAGTACTCTGAAAAAGTGGATTGAAGAGGACATCAGAAAATGGAGGAGCTTCCGTACTACCCTGCTCCCGTTGGATCCCTGCGGACCCAGCCCAAGCCTGGTGTGTGAGTGAGACCTTCAGCCGTGTTCTCGTGACCCCTCTGAATCCTTCAGAACCAGCCCAGGCCCTGCGTGTGAGTGAGAACTTCCGCTGCATGCCCTCTCAGCACCCCTCCAGATGCAGCTCAAGCCCAGGCCTGGCCTGTGTGTGGGAGCTCTACTGTGCTTCCCTCTGCCTGCTGGAACCCTCTGGATCCAACCCACGCCCATTTGTGAATCCTTCTGCCCTGCTCTCTGGACACCTCCAGACCCAGCCCAGGCCTGGCATACAGGCTTGGTGTGAAATTTTGCAGGTGAAGTCCCTGCGGAGAAGCTAGTTGCCAGAACCACCCAGCTGTTCACCCAGGAGGAGAACATCTTGCCAGAGGGGCACAGCGGGATCACTTCCATGGGTTGCAGTAGGAAGAAGCTGAGCACAGCAGTCAAATCCAAGCCAGGAACAAATGGATGAATTTAAACTTTGTAGATCTACACCCGGTAAGATGAGACACTTAGCTAGACCCAGATCTATAAGAGTATCCTTCCTCTTTCTCTCTTGACTGAGAGATGGGACAAAAGGTAACCAGGATGAATTTATCTGCGTGAAAAACACCAGGTACATCAAGGGGAGGTAATCAGGCAGAACTTAGGGGAACTAACTTAAATACAAATTCCCAAGTTAATATCTGCTTAGTTATACAGCTATAATGCTTGCTTTTACTGTCTAAAATACAAACCCATTAGTTACAAAAGTTGTCAACTGGTAAATATGATTACTTATTATTAGTGTTCATTATTTTAGTTCTGTAAATACAAAAGTATAACTGTCTTAATCATATAATCTCTCTTTGGGAAGAATTTCAGTAGGTGCTAAAGTTATAATCACCAAAGTTCTACACCAAGGTCACAGGACAGCGCTATACAAAATAATAAAGAGAAGGAACAAAATGCAACATCAGGCCCTGAACTCAACCAGAACAAATGCAGAAGACACAGGCACAGAAGAAATTGGGAATCAGACAGCTGAAATATCTGAATTAATAACATCCAAAGTAAAGAAACAACTTAAGAAAGGTAGAGAGGAACTCAGATCAGAAAGAACCTCTGAAATAAAAAAAGAAATGTCTGAATTAATAGCATCTGAAGTCAAGAATCAACTGCAGAAACACAGAAGAAATCAAATCAGCAATAATCTCTTAAGTAAAAAAAGAAAGGATAACTATAATGAAAGAAATAATAATTGCTTCTCAAAAAGACACTGATAAAAAACAGAGATTAGAAAAATGATGGAATCCTTGAATGAGCAATTTACAAAAGAAATAGAGCACACGAAGCAGAGTTGAAGAGATACAGAGGAACTTAAAATCTCAATCACAAACTTGCAAAACCGTTTGAGTGAAAGTGAAGATAGTTTCAGGTCATGAAGACACTGTTGCAGCTAGTGAAAAGGTAAGAAAGATCTTGTAAAAACAACTAGGACGCAAAAAAAAAAATTCATTACATTCAAGATGAAACAAAGATGAACAATGTGAGACTAATAGCCATTAATGAGAAAGAAGGAGCCAATACAAATGATATAAGAATATGGGCAGAACAGCAGAGAATTTCCCAAATATGGGGAAATAATCTGACATTCATCTAACTGAAGCATATAGAACTCTAAATAATATTGACCCACCCAGACATATAGTCAAGATCCCAGAAATCCAGCACAAGAAAAATATACTAAAAGCCACTAGAGAAAAAAAATAGATCACATGTAAAGGAAAACCCATCAGAATTACAGCCAATTTCTCTTCACAAACCATGAAGTTAAGAAGAACATGGAATAGAATACTTCAAGTCCTCTATGAAAACAAATTCCAGCCCAGAAAACTATACCCTGCAAAACTCTCTTTCAAGTTTGATGAAGAAATGAAATACTTCCATGACAAAGAACACCGAAAGAATTTCATGACAACAAAGCCAACCCTACACAGGCTACTGAAAGATGTTCTAGAGAGGGACCACAACGACTAGAACTCCACGAATGAGAATAGAAGGAACCCACTAAATAGGGCAAACAATTAAACACAGGACATAAAGGACTAAAGAACAGGAGGTAAATAACATGTCAATTGTAAGTCAATATATCTCAATTATAACCATCAATGTAAATGGACTCAATTCACCAATTAAAAGAAACAGACAGGCACAGTGGATTAGGAAACAAAACCCAACAATATGCTGTATACAAGAAACACACTTAACTCAAAAAGAAATTCATAGGCTCAAAGTCAAAGCATGGAAAATAATACTACATGCCTCAGCACCTCAGAAAAAAGCAGAGGTAGCAATCCTGTTCTCAGACATTCTCAACTACAAACCAAGAATTTTCAAACGAAATAAAGAAGACCACTATATACTGGCTAGGGGAAAAAGTCAAGAGGAAGAAGTAACACTCATAAATATCTATGTACCAAACATGGGAGCACCCAACTATATAAGACAAATCTTAATGGACATGAAAAGTCAAATACCCAATGCAATCTTAATAGGAGACCTTAATATCCCATTGTCCCAAAAAGATAGGTCAGGCACACAAATTAGCAAAGAAGTAGAACTGAATCAGAGCTTGGAACAAATGGACTTAGTGGACATATAGAGAGTATTCCACCCAACCACAGCTGAATACACATTTTTTTCAGTTGCACATGGGTCGTTTTCTAAAATAAGCCACATACTACTCCATAGGTCATGCTTAAGTATATGCAGGAAAACAAATTATCCCATGCATATTATCTGCCACAGTGCAATGAAACTAGAAATGACAAAAGAAAACAGAAACACCCCCTAAATACATGGATATTAAAAGCACCCTACTCAGCAACCAATGGGTAACATATGAAATTAAACAAGAAATTCAAGAATATGTACAATTCAATGAAAATTCAACCATAGCTTATCATAATTTATGGGATGCGATGAGAGCAGTTCTCAAAGGGAAATTCATAGCTGTGAACTCACACATTAGGAAAACAGAAAGGGAACAAATAAATACCCTAATGTTGCACCTATGACATCTAGAAAAGGAAGAGCAAACCAGACCCAGAGCCCAAAGATGGGAAAAAATCATGAAGATTAGAGCAGAAATTAATTCAATTGAGATGAAGAAAACAGTTCAAAGAATCCGCAAATCAAAAAGTTGGTTCTTTCAAGGATTAAATAAAACTGAAAGGCCCTTAGCTAACCTCATCAAAAAGAGGAAAGAAAAAATTCAAATACAAGCACTAAGGAATGAAAAGGGTGAATTCACCACAGACCCTGGGAAATTCAGAAGACTGTTAGTAGCTACTTTCAGAATCTTTTACTCTTACACAATAGAGGACACAGAAGACAAGGGGAGATTTCTAAAAAGGTATAAATTCCCAAAACTGAATCAAGAAGATATAACAACTGTCATAACCTAATAACGGCCAATAAAAAATGAAATGTAATAAAAATCCTACCAAAAAAGAAAAGTCCTGGTCCTGATGTATTATCAGCTAAATTCTACAAGATATTTACACAATAGATAATCTCAGTACTCCTCAAAATCTTCAATGAAATTGAAAAGGAAGCAATCCTCCCAAAATCATTTCTGGAAGCAAGTATTATACTAACAAGAAAACCAGGGAAAGACACAACTAAAAAAGAGAACTATATGTCAATCTCCATCAGGAACATGGATATAAAAATCCTCAATAAAATCCTAGCAAATAGAATACAGTAAATCATCAAGAAGATGATCCATCATGACCAGGTAGGATTCATTCCAGGGATGCAAGAATGGTTCAATATATGCAAATCTATAAATGTAATACACTACTTCAATAGAGCCAAATCCCAAAACCATATGATCATCTCAATTGATGTTAAAAAGGCTTTTGACAAAGTCTAACACTCATTCATTTTCAAAGTCCTACAGAAAACTGGAATAGATGGCCTCTATCTCAATCTGATAAAAGCCATCTATGACAACCCAGTGGCTAACATAATTCTAAATGGGGAAAAACTGAAATCTTTTACTCTCAGATCTGGTATAAGACAAGGATGTCTTCTATCACCCCTCCTATTCAATATAGTTTTGGAATCATTAGCTAGAACCATTAGACAAGAGGGAGAAATAAACTAAATAAGAATAAAGAAGAAGATAAATTATCACTATTTGCAGATGACATGATACTTTACTTTGAAGACTCAAAATACTCCACCAAGAAGCTACCAGAATTGATACATCAATTCAGTAGCATAGCAGGATACAAAGTCAATACTCAAAAGTCAATAGTATTTTTCTACACAGATAACAAACACACTGAGAAGGAAATTAGAGAAACAATACTTTTTACAAAAGCACTGCAGAAAATGAAATACTTAGGAATTAATCTAACTGAAGAAGGTAAATATATATTCAATGAAAATTACAGTACTCTGAAAAAAGAGACTGTAGAGGATTTCAGAAAAAGGAAAAATATTCCCTGGTCCTGATAGGAAGAACCAACATTGTGAGGATGGCCGTACTCCCAAAATTGTTGGACATATTTAATGTAATCCTTATCAAAATATCACAACATACCTTATAGTAGTAAAGAAATCATTCTTAAAATTTATTTGGAACCAAAAGAGACCTAGAATAGCAACGGCAATCCTGGGCAACAAGACAAGGCAGGAGGCATTAAAACTGCTGACTTGAAATTATACTACAAAGCTACTGTGATTAAAAACAGCATGGTACTGGCAACAAAATAGACCTGAGGATCAGTGGAATATACTAGAAGATGCAGAAGCCTCTAGAAAGACACTCAGCCACCTAATCTTCAACAAAGGGGCCAACATGCTTATTGCAAGAAATACAGCCTCTTTAACAAATGGTGCCAGAAAAACTGGCTTGCTACATGCCAAAACCTAAAACTTGACCGAGATCTGTCACCATACACTAAGTTAAAGTCAAAACAGATTAAAGATCTAAGCATTAAAGCAGAAATACTCAATCTCTTGGAAGAGAAAGTAGGAGGAACACTTGAAGACATAGGGGTACACAAGGAGTTCATGAAAAAAATCAAATCGCATGGGAAATACTTGAAGTAATTAGCTACTCAGACCTCCTCTTATTAAAATTTTCACATAAAAAGAAATTGTCAATGAAGTGAAAAGACAACCCACAAATTTTGAAAAACTCCTAAAGAATAAGCACTCAGACAAAGGTCTGCTCTCTAGAATATATAAAGAACTAAGATATATTAGGGTCCTCAAATATAAAGACCCAATCCAGAAATGGGCATCTGAGATGAATACACACTTCTCAGAGGACGAAATTAAAGAAGCGAATAAATATATGAAAAAAATGCTCCACATTGCTAGCCATCCATGAAATGCAAGTTAAAACAACACTGAGATAGCATTTCACCCCAGAAAGAATGGCTATCATAAAGAAATTACCCAACAACAAATGCTGGAGAGTCTGTGGGGAAAAAGGAGCCCTTCTCCACTGCTGGTGGGAATGTAGACTGGTGCAACCATTGTGGAGATCAGTGTGGAGACTGCTTAAAAAGCTAGGACTAGAGATCCCATTCAAACCAGCTATCCCCCTACTGGGAATTTTCCCAGAAGAACTGACAGCATCATATCACAGTGATATATGTGCACCTATGTTTATAGCAGCACAATTTGTGATAGCCAAATCTTGGAAGAAACCAAAATGCCTGTCATCCAAGAAATGGATGAGAAAGATAAAATATGATAAACTCAAAGCCTTCATATATAAGTGGATACCACTTGAAGATATACTGATGAGTGAAATAAACTAGACCCACATATGTAAATATCATGTAGTCTCCCTAGTGTAAGAACTCAAAAGAATGCTGAGCTGTAAAAGGCTCAAGTGAACAACTTCTGACATTGCTAGTACTACAGATAACCCACTACTATTATGGACTACTGGACTATATTGGATTATTTTGCTGAATTCATGCACCTACAATATTTAAATAGCAAGAGAATACCCACCTCTGACAAAATTAAACAAGCAAAATAAAGGGCATACAAATGAGAGACCATTTTGTATCTGTATATACAAAATAGCTAAGATAAGATATACAGCTACTTTCTCTTAATTCAATAAGAAAGATTTATTGTAATAGTGTTTGTAGTGGATATATCCTCATCTTGTACTATGAAAAACCACTGTGAAGAAAACAATACACAATATATTAATTTTTGAAACTCTCCCACTAATTGGTTTTGAAATTGTCTCATTGCTATTAGTTTGCAAATAAAATTAACTTTAAAAAAAGAACTCAAAAGAAGAAATAAAAATTGAAAGGTATAACACAACTAAATGGAAAGGAAGAATTTAAAAATTAAATAATGAAGAGGGCAAGGAGAAACACTAGGAAACATGACAGGGGCAAAACCATACATACATATGCACAAGATTAAGGCAATGATCTCAAGAATCTTTAGCATATTTTTCAAACTATGGGGCTGGGAAGATGGATCAGTGGAATAAGCACTTGCCTAGCAAGTGCAAGGGCCTGAGTTCAATCCCTGGTTCTGCAAAAACAAAACAAAACAAAACAAAAAAACCAAAACAAAACCAAAAACTAGCAGTTAACTGGTAGTATTTTCACCCTGACTAAATATATGCTGATACCTGTGAACTAAGCAACTGCACTGAAGATAACAATGTGTAATCTCAGGACCATGCTTGGAATGCCTGTCATGCTGGTCTTCTAAATAGGAACTGCTTCTAATATCATATCAATCACTACTATACTGTCTCTCAATTAAATGTTTGTTTTTAAAAAAGGGTAATAAATGAAAACAAGAGACAAGAAAAAAAATGTCATCGGACTATCCTACAATGCTGTATATGGTCAGATTTCTAAATTTCTGTGTCAAAATATTTAATTGTTTATTCCTATTTTTTATTATTTTAAATTTTTACTTTTTTTTCCTCACTTTCTGTAGGGATCCAAGGTTTTTTAAAATTTTTTTTTATTGAAGAACAAGTAGCAATGAGACAGTTGCAAATCAAATCAGCAGGACAGATTGAACAATTCATACATTGCATATTGTTTTCGTACTGGCCTTCTGTTGCACAAGGTGCATACATGATACTCCTTGCACAAATATTATTAGAGCAGATGCCTCTGATCAATGAATTAAGAGAATGTAGCTGCATACCTATCTTTTTTTTCCAAAACTGAATTATAGTACAATTTCAATAACTAATTCTTTTTACACTGTTATCTTCCTAGTGGTTATTCATATCACAAGCAGCAGACAGGATATCCTGTCCAAACACCATTAGTGCATATACTTCTTCTCATAGAATTATGCAACAGTACTGCATATTTATCCTAACTGTACTGTTTATACAAACAGAATGCTTCTTCCTTTGTACCCCTCCTTTTGTTTAGTCCTGTCAAAGATGGTGTTCCATTGTCATTCAATTATTATAGGTGCTTGAATTCAATAAAATATTCCAACACAATCCAGCAGTCCATAATAGTGGGTTATCTGAAGAAGTTGTTGACTAGAGCCATTTACAGCTCAACTTATTATTATGGCCTTATTTTATATACCTCGTTTTTATACTTTTGTGCTGGATGGTTAAGACTGAGATAAAGCAACACCTATATAACAAAAAATGTAGCTTTTGTATCTGATGAGGTCAGTCAAGTCCCCTCAGGGTTTACTCTGTAACCCTGTACATCACTACTGATCATCCATCATTTTGTTCTGTGGTTCCATAATCTCCTCGATCAGAAAATTTGGAGCACAACTGAGTTCCATGATGGTACAGTACAGGTTCTCGTATGTCCTGAGTCTTCACTGACCTTGAAAGGCTAGGGCCCAAATGTTGGCTGCCCTTGCTGCCCTTCCATTTCTCCAACTTTTGATCTGCAAGCTTAGGTTGTTAACCATCCAGAAGAGAAGCTGATTATTACCCTTCAACATATGCAATACAGTTTACCCTAAGTATCTGACTATATTCTTTGTAGTTGTAGTTTTACCTATTTGTATTTCTTCTTTTGATTTCTTATACTAGGAAGACTATATGACATTTGTACATGTGTGTCTGGTTTATTTCACTTATGAGTATATGATCAAGTGGCATCCACTTAAATACAAATGCTTCAAGTTTATAATTTTTTATAGCTGAGTAATACTCTGTTATATACAAATACCACATCTTTTTCAACCATTTTGTCATGTGACGGGCATCTTGGTTGTTTCCAAGACATGGCTATCACAAATTGTGCTGCTATAAACATAGGTGCACATATATCACTATGATATGATGTTTTCAGTTCCTCTGGGAAAATTCCCAGTAGGGGGATAGCTGGCTTGAATGGGATTTCCAGTCCTAGTTTTGTGAGGAGTCTCCACACTGATCTCCACAATGGTTGTACTGAGATCCAAAGTTTAACGTATCAATACTTGATGGAATATACCTATTCTATGTTATGTCTAAGATGTTTGATATTCAGACAGATAGTGAGGTTATTTTCAACTGCCTATGTTATATGGTCATAATATTAAGCGTCTCTTCTGGCGGGTTAACAACTTAAGTTTGCAGATTAAAAATTAGAGAAAAAGAAGGGACACAAGGAGAGCCAACATTATGTCCCTAGCCCTTCAAGTCAGTGAGGAGTCAGCACATACAAGAACCTGTACTGTAACACCCTGTAACTCATTTGTGCCCCAAGTTTTCTGATGAAGGAGATTATGGGGCCAAAGAGGAAAGTGATCACGGATGTACAGTGTGCCTAAGGAGAGTCAAATGGAGAGAAAACTTTCTCTCAGGCTTTCACAGAGAGCAAACTGGTCAAGCAGTGGTCGTGACTCATCCACATGGCTGACACTGACAAAGGGTCTACACACTGTGGTAAGGGTCTCAGGGTAAATCTGGAGGGGATTTAACTGACCTTGTCAGATACAAAAGTTACATTTTTTGTTATATAGGTCTTACTTTATCTTGGGCTGAACCATCCAGCATAAAAGTATAAAAGTGAGGTATAAAAATTAAAGCCATATTAATACGATATGCTGAGCTGCAAGAGGCTCAAGTCCACACTTCTGCCATTGCCAGTCCTATGGATAGCTCCCTACTCATAGGGACTACTGGACTAGATTGGAATGTTTTGCTGAATTCACACACCTACAATATTTGAATGGCAAGAGAATACCCATCTCTGACAAAACTAAACAAAAAAGGAGGACACAAATGAAGGACCATTTTGTATCTGTATATACAAAATAGGATAGATATACAGCTACTTTTTCTTAATTCAATGAGAAAATTTGTACTAGTAGTGATTGGCCAGGATATGATGTCTGTATCTTGTATTATGGCTAACTACTATGAAGACAACAATATGCAATGTATTAATTATTTTAACTGTCCTACTAACTTGTTTTGAAACTATCTCATTGCTATTAGTTTCTTAATAAAATTAATTTAAGACAAAAAAATGGAAAGATATCCCTTACTCTCGGGTCAAAAGAATAAACATAGTGAAAATGGTCCTACTTTCAAAAGCGTTACACAGATTTAATGTAATTACAATCAAAATTCCAATAGCATATCTCACAGAATCAGACAAATAATCCTAAAATTCATTTGGAGCCAAAAGAGACCTAGAATAGCAAAAGATATTCTAGGCAACAAAGGTAAGAATGGGGGGGCATCACAATCCTTGACTTGAAGTTATACTATAAAGTTACTGTAATAAAAAAAATTAGTATGGTACTGGGCCAAATACAGAGCTAACAATCAATGGAACAGACTAGAAGATGCAGAAACAAATGCAGACATAGTCAGCCACCTGATCTTTGACAGTGGCTCCAAACATATTAGTTGGAGGAAAGACAGCCTCTTTAATAAATGCTGGTGGAAAAACTGGCTCTGCACATGCTGAAGACTTCAGTTGCACCCATAGCTTTCACCATGCACTAAACTAAAATCAAAATCGATCCAAGATCTAAATATTAAAACAGAAACATTAAATCTGCTACCATAGAAAGCACTATGAGGTTGTCCTGAGCAAGGCTTAAATTAACCAACTGGCTCCCATGTGTACTTTTGAATCTGTCCAAGGCCTGTGCTCCTTGCCCAGAGAAGGACGGTGGACTCCCTGTCATGGTGATAAAGTCAAAAGCCTCAAAGGACAAGACAAGATCACAAAGACACCTGGATCTAACCTCAACTAGGTAAAGACTGTAGCCTCAGGCATCTCACTCCTGGGAGGATGATCTTAATACCTTACTTGGACAAGTCCTTGAGTGGTTCTGTTCTTTTTGAGTATTCCCCTCCCTTCTTCTGATATCTAAATAAATACTGGCTCCCCCAGAAAATGTCTTGGTCTTAGCCCCAAGAGGATCTCAAGTTCTGTGAGAGGGGTTTGACCCTTCTGGAGCGCTGATATCATTCCATTTGCTTCTTGTATTTAGCTTTCACCTGACACTCATTCGGGAGATTGCAGTCCTGATCAGCCCACAATAAGTCATATTGACCCAATACTGCTGGCAGACAGAATACATAAAACTCTTGAAGACAGTGGTATATACAAAATCTTTATAAATAAGGCCCCAGTTGCACAGGAACTATCAAAAAGAATCAACAACTGGGATCTCATTTTATTAAAAAGCTTTTGCACAGCAAGAGAAACCACCAACAGAATGAAGAGACAATGCACAGGGTGAAAAACATGTCTGCCTGCTGTTCCTCAGATAAAGGATTACTATCGAGAACATATAAAGAACTGTAAAAAATGGGACTCAAAAGTGCATGGGCCTTACAGTGCTATAATAGAGAAATGAGGGAATAGTGTGTTTTGCTGCTATTTCTTTGATGGGTATATAGTGGACTGATGGTTTAAAGGCACAAGTTGTGCTGTAGCATAAAGTGATTCCTCCTAGTTTTTAAAGGTCTGTGTTGGGATATAAATTACAGTGCAGTGAACCAAGCAACTGCACTGAATTTAACAAAGTGTAATAGAAGGGTCACACTTTAAAGGCCTGTCATTCTGGTCTTCTAAATATGTACTTCTTGTCATGACATACCAACTATTACTATACTGCTCTTTTTTAAAGGGTAATAAATGAAAAATAAGACAAAAAATGTCACAAGACAGTCATGCTACAATGGAACTACACTGTATATAGATGGATTTCTAAATATCTATGTAAATATTGTGTTCATTCCTATTTAATTTTTTTTCTTCTTTATATTCTGTACAGACTTAGAGTTTAGTAACTCAATACTTGATGGAAAATACATGTTCCATGTTATGCCTATGATGTCTGATACTTAGAAAAATAGTGTAGATAAACTCAACTGCATATGTTGCAGAGGAATAATCAGCTTTTCTTCTGGATGGTTAACAACCTAAGTTTGCAGATCAAAAATTGGAGAAAAAGAAAGGCTGCAAGGTCAGCCAACACTTTGGCCCTAGCCTTTCAAGGTCAGTGAAGACTCAGGACATAGGAGAATTTGTACTGTAACATAATATAACTCAGTAGTGCCCCAAATTTTCTGATCAATGAGATTATGGGGCCACAGAGAAATGCAATCAATGACAGAGAGTGGGCTTAAGGAGAGTCACATGGAGAGAAAACTTTCTTACAAGCTTTCACAGAGAGAAAAGTGGTCAAGCAATAGCCATGACTCATCCACATGGCTGACACTGACAAAGGATCTACAAAGTACGGTACAGGGTTACAGGATAAACCCTGAGGGTACCTGACTGACCTCATCAGATACAAAAATTACATTTTTTGTTATATAGGTCTTGCTTTGTCTCGGTCTTAACCATCCAGCAGAAAAGTATAAAAATGGAGGTACATAAAGTCATATTAATATACTGAGCTGTGAATGGCTCAAGTCAACAACTTCTGTGGATAACCTGCTTCTATTGTGGACTGCTGGACTGTGTTGGAGTGTTTTATTATATATATATACATATATCACAGTGCACACATTAAAATGTTTAGGTCAATCAATCTCTCCATAAGTATACTGGGTGTGACAGAAAAACATGGTGACTGTTTTGATCGAAAACAATTACAAGCCGGGCGTGGTGGCGCATCCCTGTAATCCCAGCACTCGGGAGGCTGAGGCAGGAGGATTGTTGTGAGTTCGAGACCAGCCTGAGCTACAAAGTGAGCTTAAGGCCAGCCTGAACTGCATAGTGAGACCCTGTCTCAAAAAGACAAAAAAAAAAAAAAAAAAAAAAAAAAAAGAAAACAATTACAGCAACAGATGGCCAGAAACCCCTTCAAAATCACTCAGCCCCATACACTTATCCCACTGCTCCTTCCTGAATGTCTTTAATTGCACTGTTGTGGCTGCCTGAACTGATTCAGAGCCATGAGTCAGAAGCTGCACAGTTCTATCTTGGAAGCTCTATCTTGGAAGAATCCCTATTACAAAGTTTATGGTGCACTCTAAATACAGGATGGACCTCATTTTTCTAAACTTTATTAGAAGCGCAAATACCATTTTTTAAAAATAAAATCATATTTATAGTTGCTGGGTAGAAATTGCTTTCCTTGCACAAAGTAGTGCCATTTAATCCACTACAAGTTGCTATGGAGTGCGCTGGCTAAGGACAAGTACAAATGTAACTGTTATGGTTTATATCTAGATGACTGCCCTAAAGACTCCTGTGACCATAAGCCAGGCTTCTGGAAGGTGACTGAATGACAGGGGCTCACGGCTGACTTGCTGTTAGGAGGCAAGGCCTGGTGGAAGGTCCAGGCCACTGTGGGCACATCTGGGAAGGCCCTGTCCACCTTTCCAGGATCTCCCCTGATACTCCTTACTTCCTACAAGCAATGAGGTGAGCAGCTTCCCTCTGCCCAGGCCCTGGAGCCAGGTAACATGAGCCTAACAAATGTTTCCTCCTTTAATGTGTTGGTGTTAGGTATTGCATCTCAGTGCCAAGGAAAGTAACTATGACAGATTTTGGTGCCAGAGAAGTGAGGCCATTGCTGGGATGCTACCTGGCCATCAGGTTCCGAAGCTTTTGCACCTGGTTTGTGGGAGTTTACAAAGGTATGAGATACTAGCTAGAGAAGCAACCCTAGAATACTATAGGACACATTTGACAGGATGTTCTTGTTGGAGCACAGAAGATCAGAAGGCTAATGAAAGGGCAGATGCTGAAGACGAGGCTCAGCAGGTGTCAGGAGCAAGGATTCCACAGGCATTTGGACTCTAGGCCACACACTGCTATGTTTGGGCAGAAAATCTGTCTACTCTTTGGGAGATTGATAGTAAAGGTAGTAGCCTAATTAATCTAGTGAAAGAAATTTAAAGGCTCTAGCATGGGCACTTCTTGCTGCCTTGGGCCAGGTTTATACTGAAAGCCTGGAGCAAAAAGCCTATTTGAAAAGTTTTAGCTTGGCTAGAAAGGCAGTCCATGCAAAGGTGGAACCTTGGGGAGCAAGGTTACACCCGAAAGATTAGAAAAAGCCAAGTACTTCACAACAGGACAATAGAAAAGATTACCTGAGGACATCACAGGAACCAGCAAGATCCATCCTTCACAGGCTGCAAGTTGCAAATGGGAAAGATTGCTTTAAGAATAAAGCTAAAGTTGCAAGGCACACTACCCAAGAGCAGCTGCACAGAGCACTGGTTCTCCACTTCACAGTGCAGCCACCCAGGCACTCAGAAGCTTCTAGAACCATCACTCAAAGGAACCTGGCTACTGCTTGAATTGTCAGCAGGCCTCGTTATCATCCATGTGGTGCTGGTTATGTGCACATTTGTAATACAAGAATTGAGGGGTTGGGGAGGCTTCTACCCTGATTGTAGAAGGCCTGAGAGGCCATGTAGGATAGTGCACCTCTGAGAGGGCAGTGCTTCCAGCTGTGAGAGTAAAGTTGAAAGTGCAGCGGAGGCCCAAGGACATGGAAAAAGCCAGGAATGTCTGAGGGAGCCACAGAAAGTGAGAAAAGCCAGTCCATGAGAGGCCATGGGGGGTACAACCACCCGTAATGCTGAAGGTGTAGGGCCACCCAAGCCCTTGATGTCTACTCTTTGGGAGACTGATAGTAAAGGTAGTAGCCTAATTAATCTAGTGAAATAAATTTAAAGGTAGCCACAGCTGGACATGGAGTTCCAGGATTCAGTGTCTGCCCTGTTGAGTTTAGTTCTGGCTTTGCTTCAATTCTTTTCCACTTCCCTATTCTTCCTTGTATATCAGCAGTGTTTAACTTTCTTTTTAATATTACTGGGGGTCATAGATCATAGTTTGCCTTAAATCTCAGAGGGATTTTGGACTTTTCAGCAGTGTTGAGACTGTAAAGACTGGTGACTCTCAGAGATGGACTGAATGCAATTTGCACAGAGATGTAAACGAGTCTTTGGGGCTGGGGGCAGAATGTTATGGATTGAATCCAGATGTCCTCCTAAAGCCACACAGGATAGGTGAGACCTTTGGAAGGTGACTGGATTATGTAGGAACATTATAGTTGACTTGCTGCAAGGAGGTAGGGCCTGGTCAGAAGAGGCAGTAACTTCTGGCCTCACACAGATAGTCCTGACTCCCTCCCTGGCTCCTCACTTGCTGCTCTCTGTTTCCTGCATGCATCGAAGTGAGCAGCATTCCTCTCTTTGCCCAGGCCCTTCCAACCTGCTGTTTTACTCTGAAGCCAGCTGACTAAATGGTAACCTCTATAAAACATCAGCAAAAGTAAACCTCTTCCTTAAGTTGTAAATGTTAGATATTGTGTCCCCATGACAATAAAAGTAAATGAGAGGCTCACATTTCTACTGGGATTGCTGCCTCCATTAGCACAATGGTCACAGAGGTACATTAGCGCCCGTCTCCTGATCCTATTTCTGAGATCACTGCAGTTCCTAGTGTAGATTTACACCGGAGGTTCTTCCAGAAGTGAATACACAGCATCAGGACAAGAATGCTTCTAACACCCAGTAAAAACTGCCTGCTGATTTGTTCATTTTTTTTCTCTATTGTAGTCAGTGATGGTGCTGTTCTGGGTGCTCAGGACTGGTGAACCAGCAAGCTCATTCGTATGGCACTTATCTTCCAGCAGGGGGCGCCAGACAAACAAGGAATAAAATCCCTGGACTTGACTGTTTGAAGCAGATGTGTACGAGGGGAAAGGCCAGCAGGGCTAGAGGGGAGGGACAGGGTAGGGAGGGGGCGCCAGTTACTCTCTCAGTAGGGTGTATGGAGGGCGATGCCCTGAAGAAAGAGGGAAGCTAGGTAGTTATCTGGGTGCCTGAGGAAAAGCAGAGACCAGTATGGCTGGAAGCTTATGAAGGCAGGGGAGGCCAGATCAGAAGGGCAGAATGGGTACCACAGGAGGCCTCACTGGCCACTGCAGGGACCAGAGCCTTGCCTCACAGTGAGCCAAGTGGATGCCTGGCAAATTCTGAGTAGAGGGCTGCTGGTATGACCCGGGAGCTGATATATAGGAATTGCCTTGACGGCCATTCAAAGGGCACTCAGGGCAAGCAAGGGTAGCCTCACAGGCCAGCTAAAAGGCCACTGCCACACGTGGCTGTGTTGGGCACAAAAAGCCCACTGCATGCTCCTGACCCCTGGCAGGGGGTGCGAGAGAGAAGAGAGTGCAGAATGACTGTGTCTGGCATGACCAGCACAGAGTCTGTGGATGGAAATGGGGAGGACAGAAGGAAGAGGCGGCAGCTGTGCGGACACCCGAGGACTGTTTGGACACATTAAATTTGATTTGTAGTCTCAACAGCACTTCCTCAATGAACAGTCTGTTCTTTCACCTGTGCATTAGGACACTGCCTTCCTTCTGTGTCTCTATGTCTACCTGGGTCTACTTCTGGGTTCCGCTCTGTTCTATGTCTCGACATATAGGAGGGCAAGTAAGTTCTTCCTCAGTAGTCTCTGAAGTGGCCTTGCTTAATTCTGAAAGCCTTTCTCATATGAATATTAGAATTTAGAATTGGTTTGAATATTAAAATTTGCATGCAGTGGTTCCTGTAGTATGAGACCAAAAGACAAAACAAAACAAAACACCAGTACAGCACCATGTGTGTGTGTGGCATGGCTGTACAATTAGAAAATCTGAAAAAAGCAAAACAAACTTAGAAACAGAAAGATAATTTAGGCTGGGGAAATAGCTTGGCAGTCTAAGCACCTGTCTGGCAAGCACAAGGACCCGGGTTTGATCCCCAGTGTCTGGGGCATGCTGTGTTGGCCACTGAAATCGAGCGTGGTGGTGCATGCTTATAATCTCAAGTGCTGGGGAGGCTGAGACAAGAGGATCACTATGAGTTCAAGCTGTACCAAATAAATAAATAGCAAGACCCTATGCCAAATAAATAAATAAGTTTTTTAAAAAGATAATTCAGATAAATATTGGGTACCAAATATATAGAAGCCTACAGTGGACCAAAAAACATAGAGGATGTAACAGAAATCCCTTTGGGACAGACTATGAAGACAAAATAACCAGAATTTGAATCCACTGACTAAATATTAAATGTCAACTTTTCACTTGGGAAATGAGTTAGGAAAGTGAGGGTCAGCTCAGCACAGTGTAAGAACAGGCAACTGCCTAGTTACACAAGGACTTCAGGCTTCACATAGTTTCCTATTTGGATGCCATTTCACGTTTCTAAAGTGACTTCAGTATTGTCAAGGCAGCTTGTTCACACCTGTCGGTTCCGGTTCTCATTTTTTCATTCTTGCTATGAAGAATCTGAACATGTACCATGTAACCCTGGTGGCCATCTATGCAGAAGGTCCCAATGTCATATGAGGCTCATAAACAGAGGCAGGTCCTACTCGGGCTAATCAAGAGTTCTGACTTAGGGCATGGTAAGTGCCAGAACCGCTACTGGTAGCCTGGCAAATGTATGCACGGGTCTTTCCATAAACTCTGCGGAGCTTATGTGGCAGCAACTGCTGGGAGCCTCTGCTTTGGAAAGCTTGACAGCTCATGAGGAGTGGGGCTGTGAATTCTTTGTATCTTCCAACATTTGACAGCAGATCACGGAGCCCTGAATGTTGCAGATGCACAGAACTGTACGCTCTGGCTTATACGACAGGACAATAGTTCAACTCATACGTGACTAGGTACATTCTTTCACATCTACATTTATACAAACATAGCTTCATATTTATAGAGATGCACATATTTTAGGATGTGTGAATGAACCCCTGGCCCTTGGGCATACTAGGTGAGCACTCTACCATAGAGCTGTGCTAGTAGCTCTTACGTTGTAAGATTTGTTTATTTTAGGGAAGGATTTATAGGGTGTTCAAGGTCTCACTACTAGATCGGACTTGTAGTGACCTGCCTGTTTATAGCCTCCCAAAAACTGGGATTACAGGTGTGTGCCACCATGCCCAGTCTCAGTACACTGTAAGATTTTAAGAGTCCTATGTGATTCATACATATTTCTGTATGAAATAGTGTTCAACATAAGCAAATCTTTAAAAAAATCCTAATGTACTTACCTCACACTTCTATTATCAGATTCAACCCTGTGTATTACATTCATCAGCAGCCTGAGGGGTCCACATGGGCGCAGACCACATTATTTTTCTTTTTTAAATCATTTTTCTTTTCTCTCTTCTTTTTCCCTCTCTCCCTCCTTTTCTCCCTCTGTCTCTTCCTTCTTTTTTCTTCTTTCTTGTTTGCAAAACCAAGGGCTGATCCTAGAGCCCTCACACTGACTTCCATCCCCAGGGTCCCACTAAGTTGCCCAGGCTTGAACTTATGGTCTTTCTGCCCCAGCTTCTGAGTGGTGTGATTGCCACTGTGCCGGTAAGCACCTCTTCCTAATCTGTGTTTCCCTAGTAGATGAAAATATGAAGCACAGGGGACATCAAGATGTGTTTAGGATACTTCATATTGAGAAATATATATATAGAGAAGATATTTTCTCTCTTGAGAAAATGCATAGAGTGGTGATTTTATCACAGTAAAAACCTCAACCAACAGATGAGCATTGCTATGTGGGCCAGTTCCGTTTTGCTGAAGCCTGTGACAGAGGTGGGCATGCTAGTGCTCACATGTCATCCCAACACTGGGCAGGCTGAGGTGGGAGATCCCAGTGAGCTTCAGGCCAGCTTGGGCTACATAGTGAATTCAAGGCCAGCCTGAACTATGTAGCAAGACCTGTCTCAAAAAGCAAAAACAAACAAAAATATGTGAAAAACATTATGAAGATCAAAAAGATATAGTACAGTAAATTCTTCTAATGATGTGCCTTTGAACTTGACTTTGTTAGCAAAAACAGAACCCCTAAAACCAAACAGAAAATCCTCAAGCACAAAACCAAACCTCCTGAAAGGTAGCAAAGATAATTATTACCCAATTTGTTACCTTTCTATATTCAGAAGTGAATTGCTCTAAACTACTTGAATTTTAAGAATCTCTTCAGGCACAAATGGGTGAGAGGTGGCAGAATCTACACAGAAGCCATCAATACTTGCTAAATGCCAATGGTTTCTAAAGCCATGACAAAGACAGAAAAGATATACTTCACAGGGCATATACAGTACTCATTTAGAAAATCTCTCTCCTCTCTCTCTCTCTCTTTCTCTC
>PVKA01040143.1:0-12040 GCA_004027165.1 Ctenomys sociabilis | reverse complement strand
TCTTTCTTTCTTGCTTCCTTGCTTTCTTTCTGTGATAGAAACTCCCTCTGTAGTTTAGACTGGCCTTGAACTCACTGTGGAACTCAGGCTGACTTCATATTTGCTGAAATGCTCCTGCCTCAGTCTCCAGAGTGCTGAGATTACAGTTTTCCATGATGCCTGGCCTCCCGTTTTATTTATTTATTTATTTATTTATTTATTTATTTATTTTTGTCTTTTTGAAACAGGGTCTCACTATGTAGCTCAGGCTGGTCTCAAACTCACAGCAGTCCTTCTGCCTCAGCCTCCCAGGTGCTAGGATTACAGGCAGGCGTGACCACATCCAGCCTCCCATTTAATTTAGTGATGCAACCATTCAACCATTTGTTCAGGCTAAAATCCAGAAATTATCCTTTTTTTTTTTTTATCTTTTTGAGACAGGGTCTCATTATGCAGTTCAGGCTGGCCTTAAGCATACTTTGTAGCTCAGGCTGGTCTCGAACTCGGAACAATCCTCCTGCCTCAGCCTCCCGAGTGCTGAGATTACAGGCCTGCACCACCATGCCAGGCTATAATTATTCTTTTTTTTATTTTTATTTTATTTTTTAATGTATTTAGTACAGGGTCTACAGGTTCTCATAACACAGATTGGACTCCTAGTGATCCTCTTGTTTTCAGTCTCCCAAGTGTAGGGATTATAGGCAAACTTCAGCATGCCCAGGGGGCTGGCCAGCACAGCACACCAGGGATTGAGTTGCTTTAATCCACTGAGCTATCTCGCTGGCCCCTTAGGAATTATTCTTTTTTTTTTTTTTTTTTTTTTTTTTTTTAATTATTCTTAATTTCTCCTTTTGCTTATTCCCCACATCCAGTCAGAAGCTAAATTCATTAGCTTTTTACATTCAAGATACATGTTTCCCAAATTCAGTCATGGGAAAATAAAGTCAAATAACATGATCCTTATATCAGCCACAGTGAATGAGACAATAAGAGAAGGCTTACTGTGTGATGTTTCAGCTGAGTTTTTAGAAGTTGTATAATAAGGAACCAGGTGTGGTGGCATGCCTGTAATCCTTGCACTCTCTAATCTTAGCTCTCTCAGAAGATTGAAACAGGAATATCCCTGGGAGTTTGAGACTGGCCTGGGGGTTACAAAAGTGAGCAGAAGCCCAGCCTGAACTGCAAAGTAAGACCCTGTCTCAAAACAGAAAAAGTCCCCCCCACAAAAAAAATCAAAAAAGAAGTTGCATAATCAAAGACCTAAGAAAACTCCATTTTAGACCAAGAGAACTCTATTTTTTTAAGGCAAATGCTGTTATATAGAATAATTTACTAGAACCCTTCAAGTAGTTAAGTGTGGATACAATAAATTTTTTTATAATTAGACCAGTCTAATAAACAAGATCTAGATTATGAAAGGTTGAGAGCTAGAATCTAATGGGTTTTCATTTTGGGTTTGGTGTTTGTTTTTGTTTTTGTTTTTTGCAGAACCAGGAATTGAACTCAGGCCCTTGCGCTTGGTAGGGAAGTGCTTATTCGACTGAGCCATTTCCCCAGCCCCATGTTTGATTGTTTTTTTGTGGCCAGCTCGGCCCATCTTGGGGGCGTGGATGGTACAACATGTGGTGCCTGGGATCCAACAGCATTCTGTGTGCGCTTGCCTAAGCAGGCACTTTAGACTGCTGAGCTATCTTGCTGGATCTTGGGTTTAAAGACTTTGAAGCTCTGAAAAAATTCTAATAAAAATTCTTACAGCATTAGTGTAACCTGGCTGGTTCAAATTCAAGTGAGCTTGAAGCAAAGTATGTACTGTACCACTGAGCTGCACATTGTACAGCCCAAGGTAAAGAATTAGATCACCTTGGAACTAGTGTAGCTATGGAGGATGATTTGAAGAGGCAAAACACAAGATGAACCCAAAACAAGCAGACCAGTTAGGAGGCTATTGCCTTAGTCTAGGCAAATGAGAACATAAACTAGGGAAATGATGTTGAGAAGGAGTTGGATATTTTAGAAGTATGACTTGATATACATGCTTTGATACTAATTATATGACCTTAGGCAGAAGATATGTTTCTTTGGAGTAAGTAAATAGCTATCAATACTATATTTAGTCTACTGGAAATAAACTTTACATCACATGTTGAAGTATTAGATGGCTTTGAACTTGTCAAACTTGCTGTGCTTGAAGTGTTCCAAAGATAAGATTGGGTGTACTAATACTACTATTTTATCTGGGCTTAAGAAAAGAAAACTAAAAAAAACTAAAAAAAAAAAAAAAAAAAAAAAAAAAAAAAAAAAAAAAAAAAAAAAAAAAAAAAAAAAAAAAAAAAAAAAAAAAAAAAAAAAAAAAAAAAAAAAAAAAAAAAAAAAAAAAAAGAAAAGAAAACTGTTATCTTTTAACATTTAGTTATTTTACAATTAGTGTAGTACACTAGTTATGACCTTTGGAAATTATTATTCAAATCATTGTTTTATCTCCGTTCATCATAAGCAGGTTACTTAGCCCATCTGTTTTCTTTCTCATCCTTACAAAACAAGCACTGTAATAGTACCTCCTCAAACACAGAATGTAGTATTTGTTTGAAGATGGGGTGTTAGTAGACTTGGTTTCATGTGGATAAAGTTGTGTATATTTGGAAGAATTAGAGAAGTGATAATCCTTAGTGCTTCAAGGAAGTGGATTTAGCTTGAGGCCTACTATGAGAGGAGGGCTTTTGTCAGTCCTTTCTGTATCTTGGATTTTGTCCATGTGAATGTTACCAATTCAAAAGTTAGTTTAAAAATACAACTTACCTCACATAATATAGAGACTAGCCGGGCGTGGTGACACATGCCTGTAATCCCAGCACTGGGGAGGCTGAGGCAGGAGGATTGTTGTGAGTTTGAGACCAGCCTGAGCTACAAAGTGAGCTTAAGGCCAGCCTGAACTGCATAGTGAGACCCTGTCTCAAAGAGACAAAAAACAAAACAAAAACTATAACTATAGAGACTAAATAAGTCCATAATACTGAGTGATTAGAATACGTTATGGAAAATAACTGAATAGGTGTTGGCTATCAATAAAATTGACACAACTATAATTTGAAACCATTAAACACACTGTGCCTCTCTTCTCTTTAGTAAGGAAAAGTATAGCTGCACCCTATGTGAGCTATGATTAGGTCAAGAATTGTCTTACAGATAAGGGAAGCTGAGGTAATTCTGCAAAATCTCCACTGTTGCCTTCATACTCTGGTCACCTGAGCAACATATTCTACATGCTAGGACCTCTGTCATTTCTCCCTAGGCCCTCTATCCCTCCAGGAAATGCAAACATCAAAGAGCAAACAATTCAAAACGATTAGGCAGGCTGAAAACCACTGTGTTTTGGTAGTGGTAGTTTTTGGTGGGGTTTCGGTTGGTTGGTTGGTATTTTCGTTTTTTTGCATTGCCAGGGATCAAACTTGGGACTGTACTTGCCAGGCAGGTGCTTATGCCACTGAGCTATATATCCCCTTCCCCTGTTTTGTTTTGTTTTAAATGTATTTGGTTGTTATAGGGTCTCACTATACAGCTCATACTCATGGTAATCCACCTGCTTTCAGCCTTCCCAGTGCTGGGATTACAGGCATGTGCCACTACACCTGGACTCTGGTCAGAAAATACCAACCAATCTAACCAGCCAACCAACCAAAACCCCACCAAAAACTACCACTACCAAAGCACAGTGGTTTTCAGCCTGCCTAATTGTTTTGAATTATTTGCTCTTTGATGTTTGCATTTCCTGGAGGGATAGAGGGCATAGGGAGAAATGACCCTGAGCGCAGGGCTGGCACAGCATGTGGTGCTAGAGATAGAACCAAAGTCTCTGTACTTGCCTAAACTTGCCTAAGCAGGCACTTTAGTCTGCTGAGCTATCTCCCTGCCACCCGCCTCACCCCCCATTTTGTTTTTGAGACAGTATCTCACTATGTAGTACAGGCTGGCCTTGAACTCACAGGTAGTCCTCCTGCCTCAGCCTCCTGAGGGCTGGGATTATAGGTATATACCATCTATGCTCTTGAGAGTTATTTCTTTTGTGTTCATAAGTAAGAATATAAAGAATCTCGTGTTTGGATGGGCTGGAGATGATTTCAGGATCCCTTTATACTATTACAAATTATTTATGACCCTCTCCCCTGCCTACCCTTTCTCAGCTCCGGCTGACCTAAACATAGACGCACAGCCTTGTAGTGCAGTGTTTTTAAAATGCATGTTGTAGGGCTAGCCAAATAGCTCAGCGGGTTAAGCCCCCCCCCTTCAGTGGATTAAACCCATCCCCAGGGTGCACTGAGATGGCAGTGACTGGGCATGGTGGCTTTAAACAGGAGAATCACTACGAGTTCCGTAGTGAGACCCTGAACACCCTGTAGACCCTTCCCTAAAATACAGAAAAAATAAAATAAAAATAAGAACAATAAAATGCATGTTGTAGGGCCAGGGATATATCTTCAGTGGCTCCCTCGTAAGTGCAAGGTCCTGAGTTCGATCCCCAGAACCAAAAAAAGCATGTTGTAATATTAGTATGTCACTGTGTTAGATTTCAGAGGTGGCCATAACAAATTACCACAGACTGGCAGTTTAGGGCAACAGAAGTTCATTCATAGTTCTGGAAGCCAGAGGTCCCAAATCAAGGTGGTGCCTCCTCCAAGGCTCTAGGGGACAATGTGTTCTTTGCCTCCTTCAGTTATAGAGGCCAGATATTACTTGTCTTTGATTTTAGGGCCCATCCATTTAATCCAAATGACCTCATCTAAACATGATTAATTCCTTCTGTGAAGACTCTCCAGTACTATAGCATTCACAGGTTCTGGAGATTTGGGCATAGATATATCTTTTTGGAGCCACTGTTCAAACCATTACAGCAAGAAATTTTGATGTACTGAGACAAACCTTTTTTAATGGAAGAGGACAAAAAATTGCATTGGAGGAAGGATAGTATTCAATTCAATGTGCATATATAGTGTGCAAATATATGTATTTGCATGTACTAGTTGACATGTGTAAATTTTTTGTTTTGGTATTGGGAATTGGACTTGTAGCCTTTGCATTGAGCTTGTCCCTGACCAGCCCTTTTTATTTTTTATTTTTGAAAAAGGTGTCACTAAATTGCCTAGGCTGGGCTCTATTTTGTAATCTTTCTGCCTTGTGATATTATAGGTATGCATTACCGTACCCGGAAATTAAAATATATTTCTTACTGCAGTTTTTGTTTGTTTGCTTTGATTTTGAGACAGGGTCTCACTATGTAGTTCAGACTACCATTGAACTTGCTATGTAGCCTAAACTGGCCTCAAACTCCCCTGCCTCAGCCTCCCAAGTGCTGGGACTATGGGTGTGGTTCATAGGCATGTGCTACCAAACCTGGCCTTACCGTGGATCTTGGTTAATAGAAAACCACTACCTAACATGACTGCTTTATTTTTTTCACAGGTGAATAAAGAAGTACAAAAGTATTCTGTAACATGCCAAGACCACATCAGTAAAACTAAGCTAAAATCAGCTGCTTTCTGCTTTTCAACTGTGCCTTACCTCATTTTGTCTTTTTTTTTTTGTCTTTTTTTTTTTTTTTTGTCTTTTTTGAGACAGGGTCTCACTGTGCAGTTCAGGCTGGCCTTAAGCTCACTTTGTAGCTCAGGCTGGTCTCGAACTCACAACAATCCTCCTGCCTCAGCCTCCCTAGTGCTGGGATTACAGGCATGCGCCACCACGCCCGGCACCTTACCTCATTTTGAAAAGACTATGCATTTGTTTGTTTGTGGTGCTAGGGACTGAATTCAGTCATCACATTGAGCTACATCTCTGCCACTTTTTATTTTTTGAGACAGGATTTCTGCTGAGTCACTTAAATTGTCCAGGTTGGGCTTGAACTTGAGGTGCTCCTGCCTCAGCCTCCTAGAGTACTGGGATTGCAGTTGTGTGCCACCATGTCTGTTGGTTTTTGTTTTGTTTTGGGGTTTTTTTGTTGGTTTTTGTTTTGTATTTTGTGGAAGGTTCTACAGGGTGTTCAGGGTCTCACTACTAGACCAGACTCGTAGTGATCCACCTGTGTACAGCTTCCCAAGAGCTGGGATTACAGGCACACACCACCACGCCCAGTCTCAGTTACCTTTGGGGGCGGGGGCAGCACAGCACACCAGGGATAGAACCCTGACGACTGCACTCTGCCTAAGCAGGCACTTTAGTCCACTGAGCTATCTGGCCGGCTGTTTTACATTTTGTTGTGTAAATCAGGATCCATGTAAGACCCACATATTAAAACTGCTTAATTATGATTTTAAGGATTTCTTAATCTGTAGCTTCTGCTTCCATTTCTTGACTACCTTCACCTGCTTTAAAGCTATATGTTGAAGTACTGAGCTGTTTTCCATAGTCTAAACTTAGTTGATTACATCCTTTTAGTGTCATCTAGCAAGGTTCTCTGTCCTCCAAATTTCCAAAAATTGCTTATTTCATCTTTGTTAAACTTCAAATATGTATACATTGTGTATATCCTCTAAAATGTATTTTTGGGGCCAGGAGATGGCTCAGTGCGCAAGGGCCTGAGTTTAATCCCGAGTTCCACCAAAAAAAATAGAAATAAATAAATAAAATGTATTCTTTAGGTTTTCTAAAGATAGTCTAAAAAATACCTGTTGAATATTTTGCCCATATTCTCATTTTTCACTCTGTGTGTTGGGGAGGGATTTTTTATTTTGAGGCAGGGTTCCCCTGAGTTACCTAGTTCGCCAGGCTATGGTCAGACTTGCAGTCCTCTTGCGTCAGCCTCACAGAATGCTGAATTTATAGACATGTATCACCATGCCTGGCTCATTTTTCACTCTTAATTGTATTTTTATACACCCTAGAATATTGCTTTATTTTTTGCCCATCTAAAAAACAATATTTTTTCTAAACATTTCCATTTATGTATTTTGGTACCAGGAATCAAGCTCAGAACCTTGTGCTGCCAGGCAGGTGCTATGCATCTGAGGTATATCTGTGACCTTTCCATTAATTAATTAATTAATTGATTGATGTAGAGGCTTGATACCCAGTTCAGACTCTAGTGAGCCTCCTGTCTCAGCCTCCCCAGTGCTGGGATTATAGATGTGCACCACCACGTCAGATTTCAGGACCAGCAACATGCTCCAGGTTTCAGAGCTGGCACAGCATGCAGTACCAGGGATCAAAGTTGGGCCCTTGGCCTGCCAGGCAGGTGTTTTAGATCACTGAGCTATCTCCCAAGCCCCATTCCATAAATTTAATTGAACTACATTTAAGACTCCTAACTCAAAAATGCATATGCCATTCGTAGGTAGAAAGTATGCCATCCTGCCTGTAGAAAGGTTTGTCTTAATCTACATTTAGCATATTCTGCCATTGTACTGATTGTCTGCTCCCAAGGAAATTGTGCAGCACTGATTATATAGCCAAGATTAAAGAATATATGAGTACAGAAACTGTGAAGTTGAATAAACTTTTGTTTGAATGTATGTTTTCCTAGTACTATATGACTACAAACTACTTCTCTGATTTCTTCTTTATAAAATAATGAAGATAATGTCTGCTTCAAATAGCTATTGAAAGTCCAATTTCTGTGCTCCCTTTGGTAGTCCCTATGCTTTAAAAAAAGAGGTCTAATTTCTTAATTTACCATGCAAAGTGTTCAGAGGCCTGACCCTTACCTCTAACCTTTCCTCTCCCTGCTTCAGTCCTGACCTAGTGGAGCGATTAGCTGCTGCCTAGTGCATGATGGTGTCTCCCTCCAGCCCAGCCTGCTCCACTTAAGAGTTCAACCTCACACACATATATGGTGCCTTCTGGAATCTCATCTGCAGTGCCTTCTGCTCTACTTTTCTCCTTCAGCTCACTAATTTCTGCTCAGGACAGGCATCACTTTTCTGTGTCCTACACACACACCTTTGCAAGTGCCCCAGAGCAACACCTTCTTCTTGTTTGTCACTGCATCCATCTTGAGGCATTGTAAGAGACTGCACCCTTCAAAACCTCATGTATGGGGACTGGAGTGGTGCTTAGTGGTACAGTGTTTGCTTTTTGATCCCCAGCACTAAAAAACAAGAAAAAAAAAACACCTTGTATATGGACTCACTACCACATTCACCATATAGTATATATTTTTAATTATTTAGTACAGGATCCACAGGGTCTCACTACGTAGATTGGACTCATAGTGATTCTTCTGTTTTCAGCCTCCCAAACACTGGGATTACAGGCCCACAGTTGCCATCTCAGTGTGCCCCAGGAGCAAGCAGATCCAGCACAGCCATTGTGCTCTGCCTAAGCAGGCACTTCAGTCCGCTGAGCTATCTGGCCAGCCCTATATTCACCATATAGTATGATCATGCTGCATTTTGTCTCACCTCACCTAGACCAGTAATAGCAAACCATTTCAAGCTTTCAATGGTAACCAGTGACACAACATGTTTACCACACTGCTCTAGGCTGTATTACTAGACTACATCCGAATAGTCTTGTTAGTCTTGTGTCCTGTTCAATGTGTTTCAACCATTCACTCTACGTATTTTTGTTGAATTAATGCTAATAATGCTAACATAGGCCAAATAAGTTTGCATTTTTTCACTGATTATTTTATCTAGCTGCAGTATTCCAAGGTTAAATGAGATAGCATGGGTAAAATTGTAGCTGAACATGGTGGCACATGCCTGTAGTCACAGCACTCCAGGAGGCTGATGCAGGAGGATCGCCATGAGTTCAAGGCCAGCCTGGGACAGATAGGGAGAACCTATCTTTAAATAAATAAAATTGTTAGTTATAATTGCTTGAATTTTGGGACCCAAACTTTCTTGGCTCTTTTGTTTTTATTCTTCAGTTGCTCACTTCTAGGCCCAAGTAGTGAGCAAAGAAGTCATCTCATTTCTGTTTTTCTAGGCTCAATACAGGCTTTGACATGGAGAAAAGGCCATTGTAAGTATTAGAAGAGGAAAAAGAAATGCTTATTTGCACTTTCTAAGCATTCAGATGGCTGGAAAACTGTATGAAACCCTAGACCCTCACTCTTTTTCATCCTCTTTATTCTCACTTTAGGATGCCTATGGTGTTCACAGCGAGGCTACTCCCTCCAGCCCATGCCCGAAAGGAGGATTCCCTGCCGGTATTTGGGCCAGCCCAGCCCCTTCACACACCCTCATCTCCTCAGACCAGGTAACAGCTGGCTTTCCTTTGAGGTGCTTTGTCTAGAACAGTGCTAAGAGTTAGAATGTTCTGCACCAATAGAAGTGTTTTAGATCTGTGCTGTCCTGTAAGGTAGCTGAGAGTCATATATAACTGTTGTATATTGATAATGTTGCTAGTGTGATTGAGGAACTCATTCTATTTTGTTATGTTAATGAATTTAAATTTAAACTTAAATAGCTACATAACGGTATTGGTTTTGAATTGATAGCCAGATTTTAAAAAATATATAACAAATTTACAATAACTACTAAACAATAAGCATTTCAGGGTGTTTTTAAAGAAGAATTTTATTACTGTATAGGTAATGGTTTCTATAACTGCTTTCTATTGATTATGAAGCACTGTGTTAGAAGACATTGTTACATTTTCTTAAAAGTATTAAATGTTCATTTCAAATTTTTTAAGAGAAATATTTCTGTATAGAGTAAGAATATTTCCAGATGTTTGTCATCACTTTGAGTGGTGACTGATATCAGTTGATAAAGATGATACAAAAGTTAGTAAAGGTTTATTAGTTTTTTTCTGATACAGGATCCCAGGCTTGCTGCTAGAAAAGACCTAAAGTTTTTTTTTTTTTTTAATATACTTAAGGGATGATCATTGGGGAATGAATACCATCCCAAAGTAGGTTAGAGTCAAACCTAATGCTTTGGACAGAAAGAAGTCAGGTTTTTGGGGGAAAGTTGATTGTTCCTCCTGCCACCAGAAGGTAAATCGATTGTTTACTTTACAGGCATATCACTAACAGTGTACATTGCCATTAGAAATATGTTACTCTTCCACTGTCTCCACTCAGTGAGTGATACCAGTGTGTGTCTCAGTGAGGGCTTCCTGTTGCTGATGCTTCATCAGACTGGAATTCCTGCTGGGAAGTCGGCTGAGACTCAGAAAATGCAGCTCATCACTGAAACACACAAGAAATCAGAGTTTTTCAAAGCTGTAAGGTAAGCTATTAAGCAGTACAACTGTTACTGATTTAAGTATTTCTTTAAGAATCTTATCAGTAGTTTCTATTAAAGAAAAGAATTTAAAAAAAAGAATTGATATTGTATCTTACCAGCTTTGAAATTGATTTCTTGTGGTGAAATGTTTATATAATGAGCTGCATTTTCTAAGCCTTGAACCTAGTAATCATGTTGTCAAAATAATGGGCTCTGCATCTAGACTGCATTGCTGATTACATTATGTACATGATGACTATATTTTTTTAAAGAATGTAGGTAATTGGGTGAGGTGGTGCACACCTAAAAGAAGGATCACAAAAGGGAGACACCCTTTCTCAGAATAAAAATTTTAAAAGGGCTAGAATGTAATTCAGTGTATAGGTAGGGCCTGGGTTCAACCCTTGGTAGTAGGCCAAAAAATAAAGGCAGCTGAGAATACACAAATGCATGTTCATATATGTACATGTATGACATTGCATAGGAATGCCTTATCCTAATTTTTAGAATAAGCGCTTCCCTGGCAAGCTCCAGGGCTTGAGTTCAATACCCATTTCTGCCAAAAACATAAATAAATAAACTTCAAAACAATTATCAAATATACCATTAAGTATACTTAATAAGATTCAGGGAGATGGCTCAGTAGAATAAGTGCTTCCCTGGCAAGTGCAAGGGCCTGAGTTCAATCCCCGGTTCTGCCAAAAAGAAAAACAAACAAACAGATTCTATTGGGGCCAGGGAGATGGCTCAGTAGAATAAGCACTTGCCTGGCAAGTGCAAGGGCCTGAGTTCTACCCCTGGTTCTGAAAGAAAAAAAAAAAATGTATACTTAATAATTGATAAGTATATGAGTTTTATAGGAAAAAATTTTCCAGAATAGTCATTTACCTTTCTCTGTCATTTTGGTGGTGCCAAAATGATTGTGATATAGCAACATACATTTTAAGAAAAAAAAGGCATATAATATCATTAAAATCTGCTGAAGCCAGTTTGTTACTTTGTAATATAAAATTATGTTATTTATTACTTGGTTTACTGCAAAATAAAGGTTTTGCCAGGTATGATAACATAGGGCCAAGTTTTGGAGGTTAACCTGGCCTGCATAGTAAATTCAGTGCAAATCTGAAACTCCAGATTGGAGGGGAGGGCACAGGGGGAATAAAAGAAAAAAAAAAGACAGGAAGTAAAAAAAAATCAGATGTGTTACATATATACCAATTCCCCACTCTGTAATTATCATGTACTAATTAAAAAGTGCTGATTATTCACTCCTTTCCATCAGAAGTCTTTGTCTTATATACCTAGCATTACTCCTTAGTTTTCTTTCATTTATAGCAGTAGACAGATTTGTTGGAAAGATAACAGAATACCACAGTGTAGCAAAAATTTAACAATGCTTTCTCTATTTACCCTTTTTGCCTCTATTATGAAAATAGCAAGAGATAATAGCTATTGTCATGTATAACATAGTCATATATCAGAGCTTTTCCTAAGAAACATGTTCTTAGGCAGTTCTGTCGCTGTAAACATCATACAATGTGCTTAAAAACTAAGAATGATGTGGCTTCACCACATGATCTTTTGGGACCAACTTCATATATGCAGTACATGACTGACCAATATGTCATTATGCAGCCTATGGCGTGTATGTAAGAATTCCCAGATTGTATTTCCTTCAAGTTTCAGAATCAAGGCTGGATGTGGTAGCAGGCACCAATATTCCCAGATATTAGACAAGCTGACACAGAAGATTTGTAAGTTCAGGGCTAACCCTGTCAAAAATGTTTCAAAATCTGTTTTGTACCCATCTTTTAATATTTTCATTGTTGGGGCCAGGGAGATAGCTCAGTAGAATAAGTGCTTCCCTGGCAAGTGCAAGGGGCTGAGTTCAAGCCCTAGTT
>PVKA01040142.1:0-18977 GCA_004027165.1 Ctenomys sociabilis | reverse complement strand
AAAAAAAAAAAAAAAAGCCCTTAGCAAATGACTACTTCTCAGAGGTGTCTTCTAGATGTAGCTGGTTTTTGTGTTTTGAATATGACCCAGGATCTTACCTCATCAATTTGTTGGGGATGAGAACTTGATGCCTGCTTGGCCTAGTCCCTGGTTCTTTGGTACTCTGCCACAATATTTTCTATGAGCCTTCTATGAGTTAGTGTCAGTCTTGGAGTACTAGGAAGAATAGCTGTTTAAAAGAAATATGTCACTTTTGGTTAAAGTAGTACAACCAGCAATAGCAATAGCATCAAACAGCTTAGAAAAGTGACAAACATGTAATCATTAATTTGCCACTTCAGCCATATGAACTAGATGTGTGATTATATAAGTCTAAAATAAACAAAATGCAGCATATAAGTCCTTAATATGTCAATTTTGTCCTCAGATGTTAAACTTTAAAAGGGGTTTAAGAAGAAATAGAAGAAAATACCAGAAATAAGGCTAGAGGACTAGGGGGAGCATGCTAATTTTGAGAAACTGATAAAAAAAAGCCTAAAAGGAAATGGAAGAGATAAAAAGAAAGAACAGCACTACAACAAGGAGGCTAGAAACCACATTCATACTCATAAAAAAATCAAAATCAAACATTAAGGAAGAAAACAAAAATAAAACCACAACAGGGAGAAATAAGGGAGGGAGCGAGAACAGGGGAAAAAAGTTCTCTTCTAGACTCATCTCTTCTATCAATATGTAGAAACAGACAACATGTGGAAACATGGGTCCAGATCCATGTTGATTTATCCCAGCAAGCCAGCAGTAGGTTTTGGCAAGGTTGTGGATAATATCAGCATGCCTGCATTTTCTGGCCAAGACCTGACACATTTGGCATGTAGCTCCCTCTGCTCACTTTCTGTGGCTCTGAGCCCAACTGTAAGCCGCTAGATGGAGCTAGTAGCCACTAAGTTCTGAATTCAGCAAGCCAGTCTCCAGCACAGCTCTGAACCAATTGCTCTCACTGGGACAGGTGAGCCCTCAGCACTCACCACAGCCAGTGCCGTCCCTCACATCCACTCCCTACTGCCACTGTGTATCCCCGCACAGGCCTTCATGGTCACCAGCAGTCACCACGTGTTTGCAGGTTTGAACACTCCTCTCATAGTGAGTCTTGTCTCAGGGAGAAAAGGGCTGCCAGGTACCTTCTTCATTGAAGTCTGTCTCTTCATTCTCTCCACAGGTTTCAATTCATATTTCAGATCCTTCCTTCAGGTCCTTCAGACCTGCTTCCCTCCTTTTGCTCACATTGCTATATTCCAACATCCATACTTCAACTCTCAGAGAGGCTCTTTTACTGATGCTTAGCACTCCACCATTTGGGGACTCCCTATTCTATCTTCACCAATAGCCACAATCAGAAAAGTTCTCAACAACAACACACAATACAGAAACAAGCCCAGTAATATTCAGGAATCTGATCTTTAATAAACAGGACAAAAATATACACTGGAGGAAAACTAGCTTTCCTAACAAATGGTGCTGGGAAATTTTGCTTATCCACATGCAGAAGATTTGAGTGTAGACACATATCTCTCACCATGTGCTAACCTAACACTGAAATGGATCAAAGATTTAAATGCTAAAACAAAAACAGTCTGCTGGAAGATAATACAGGTAATACTTTTTTTTTTTTTTTTTCTGGCGGAACAGGGGATTGAACTCAGGCCCTTGTGCTTGCCAGCGAAGCACTTATTCCACTGAGCCATCTCCCCAACCCTAGGTAATACTCTTAAAGACATAGACATAGTCAAAGACTGTCTGAATAGAACCATGATTGCATAAGAAATAACATCAAGAATCAACAAGTGGATGGTATTATTAGGTGGATAATTTAGATAAAATTAATACACAGTCCGAGCGAGATTGGGCCTCAAGGAAATCAGCACACAAATTAAAGACATCAGAATGGTGGCTGAAGACAGATCAAAAGAGAATCAGGTCTCTGAATGGAAAATAGCCAAGGCTGCATGTCTTCCTAGAGATAAATGGCAAATTGAAATTATCCTATAATTAGCACCACTTGACCCAGTGGGTCAGGTGACATCAGACCATAAGTTGGGGAGCAGAACATCTAGACCCAAACTACCCTTCCTTCCCCATATGCCTTTGTTCTTTTCATGTATGCTTGTTTCCTTTCTGGATCAATATTACCTAAGCAGCTGTAGTTATAATCTTATAGGTTGGTCAAAGTCTGACACATGTTGTATTTTGCTGTATAAATTACCCTTGGCAAAGGACCTGGTGGCCACCCATTTGGGACCCCTCCTAGAAATCCAGGAGCTGTTCTTCCCCTTATTTTCAATAAAAGTCTCCTAACTTCTTCCTTTAGTTTGAGACTTAATTTTTTCTTGATATTGTGGGCTATGAACTCAGCACACATTATACATAATAGATCAGCTGTATTTTTCCTATATAACTATCAAATTAAAAATCTTCTGCACAGCAAAGGAAGCAATCCACAGAGTGAAGAGACAACCTACAGAATGAGGAAAAAAAATGCCAGATATTCTTTAGACAGAGGACTACCACCTATAATATATAAAGAAGCCAAAAAATTAGATTCCTAAAAATAAAAGACCCAATCAAGAAGTAGGCATCTAAAAAAAAAAAAAATCATTAGTTGTATTGATGTATGTACACAAGATAATACCAATTGAATTCTTTGACTATTTAATAAGGAAAAAAATCATAAATGCTTTCAAAATTAAGGTTTAATAAAGAAAAGATTAAAAGATTTTTTTAAAAAAGTAGGCATCTGCAGATGGGGAGATAGTTTGGTGGTCTAAGCACTTGCCTGGCAACTGCAAGAACCTGGGTTCAATCTCCACTACTGCATGCCCTGCTGGCCCTGGAACCACAGATGCATCATGCTGGCCACCAAACCCCAGCATAGTGGCGCATTCCTATAATCTCAGCACTGGGGAGGCTGACACAGGAGGATCATCACAAAACTGAGCTGCATAGTGAGATGCTATACCAAATAAACAAAATATTAGAAGATGACAATGAGGAGGAGCTGGCCAGATAGCTCAGCAGACTAAAACACCTGCTTAGCCAGAGCGCAGTGGCCAGGGTCTGATCCCTGGTATGCCAAGCCAGCCCAATCCCTGGGGCACACTGAGATAGCAATTGAGACTGGGCATGGTGGTGTGCACCTGTAATCCCAGCGCTTGGGAGGCTGAAAGCAGGAGAATCACTATGAGTTTGATCTATGTAGTGAGACCCTGTAAACCCTGTAAAGATGATGCAATCAATCATGCAACCAGTTTCTCAAAAGAAGTACAAGTGGCCAATGCACATAAGAAAAAATACTCAACATCTCTATTAGACAAATACAAATTAAAACACTAATATTTCATCTTATTCTAAAAAGAATGGCTGTCATCAAGAAGTCAAATCATAACTAAATTCCAGTGAAGCAACAAAAATTTTATATTGTTGGTGAGAATGTACATTAGTACAATCACTATGCAAATCAGTATGGAGATTTCTCAAAAATCTAAAAACAGAAATTCCATTCAACCCAGCTGGTCCCCTTGTGTCTTCCTGAAAGAATTAAAGACATCATCTTACAGTCACACTTGCATGCCTGTTTACAGCAGCACAACCCATAATAGCTAAATGTTAGAAGCAACCTATGTGTCCCCTTACAGGTGAATGGATAAAGGAAATGTGTTTATACACATTGGAGTACAATTCAACCATAAAGATGAATAAATTTGGTTCATTTGTGGGAAAATGGATATGGCTTCTGACCATGTCAAGCAAAATAAATCTGACACATGAATTTAAATATCAGATGGTTTCTCTTGTACAAGAAACCTAAAATATAAATAATTTAAAGGTAGAAGTAGAAAAGATAGATGTTTTGCAAAAGGGAATAGACCAAGGGCAGAGGTAAAAGATGAAAAAGGCTTATGATTTGTTATGTACATGTATTAACTTCCCATGATGAATGTCATTATATATTACAAATTTGTACTAATGAAATATAAAAATAAAACTTGAAAAGTCCCTGACCAAGAGGGATCCTATCTGAAGTTACAACAACAAAAAAACTACCTCAACAAGATACTTTTCTTCTACTAGAATGATTCTGATTTTTCTCCTTCAGTTTTGGTACTATGGGGTACCAAAAGCACACATGAAAATATAAATTGTAATTCATAGGATGTTTTACAACCATAGATTGTTTATATCTGGATCTCACAAGTTCATTGGGTTTTTTAAAACTTTATTTTGTTTTTGATCACCCAAACTCACAGTGATCCTCCTGTCTTAGCCTCCCATGCTGGAATTACAGGCATGAGCCAGCATGCCCAGCTCATTGGCTTGTCATGTTATCATGCAATCATGTAATTGTAGTATTTTTGAAGTTGTTAACATTTCACTAAGATAATCCAGAAGTGAATTAATTTTTTTATGTATTTAGTACAGGGTCTCACTACATAGATCGAATCGTAGTGATTCTTCTGTTTTCAGCTTCCCAAGCACTGGGATTACATGCATGTGCCACCACGTCCCATCTCAATTGCCATGTCAGCACACAAGCCCAGCACATCACGTGGGGGATCGAACCTCGGTCGCTGTGCTCTCTGCCTAAGCAGGCGCTTTAATCCGCTAAGCTATCTGATCAGCCCTGAATTAATTTTTTCTTGTGTGTGTGTGTGTGTGTATGTGTGTGTGTGTGTATGTGTGTGTGCGTGTGTGTGTGTGTGTGTGTGCATGTGTGTGAAACCGGAGATTGAACACGGGCTCCTGTGCTTGCCTTGAAAGGGCTTATTCCACTGAGCCATCTCTCCGGCCCAAATTTTTTGTCTTTTGAAATATTTTTTCTCCCTTAGGTTGCTTTTAAGTGTTTATACAATCACTTACATAGAAATGTAGTATGCTATTTTTTTGGATGTTTTATAAGTGTACATCATAGTTATTAATCACAATAAACTTCCTGTCTTGTTTGATTTCTACATAGTGATGACATGTTACTTTTATTGGTAGTTAACAAGTCTTTGTATTGATCTAGAAACACAGCAATCTTTGACCTTCTAAAATAAATTTGAGGGCCAGCCAAATAGCTGAGCGAATTAAAGCACTGGCAAGCAGGTGCTGGGGCTGGGGATTCATCAGGCCCCACCCCAGGGGAGCACTGGGATGGCAATTGAGACTGGGGGTGCCACATGGTGCTCGCCTGAAATCCCAGCTCTTGGAAGGCTGTAAACATGTGGATCACTACGAGTCTGATCTAATAGTGAAACCCTGTAGACCCTTCCCTAAAATACTGAATAAATCAATTTAAGCCATACATGGTAGCACACTCCTGTAATCCCAGGACTGGGGAAGCTGAAACAGGATGATCACCACAAATTCAAGGTCTGTGTGGACTGCATAATGAGCTCAAGCCCCACTTAAACTACATAATAAGGCCTTGTCTCAAAAACCAACAAATAATAATAAAATATCTCCAAATTTCTCTTCAATTCCAGTGCTATACTTTAGGGCTTATATAGTCGTGCAAGCAGAAGTAAGAGAAAATTGTAAGTCTTAAAATTATATTTTGTACATTCAGTTTACTTACAATTTAATTTCCTTGTATCCAAATTTTCCATTTTTTCACCTATAATTTCTTGCCGGCTTAGGGTATTTCAATTTTTGCTGTTTCCCAAGACCCCAAGACATGAATAGAAATACACGTTTCAGATGAACAACCTGCCTCTGGAGACACTTTGTAGAGGAGACAAAATTTTACTTCTGTCCTAGTAGGGCTTTTTCTTTCAATTGGGTCTGAAAATCACACTGACACAAAAGGAGAAAAGCATACAAATTTACTTAGTAGAAACTGTATGTTGCACAGGTCCCAAAGGTATAGAGGCAGCCATATATGCCACCTTAGACAGAGAAGTAAATTGTGTTAGTGTGCCGGCACAGAGGGACTTGGTGATCTAACAGGCTTCTTCTGCGTTGATGCTCTTTCTTTAAAGCATGGTGAGGAAGATTAGAGTGATCCTGTCCTCAGCCAGGGCAACACAGTGAAACCCTTTCTCAAAAACAAAACACCCATACCGGGAGCAGTGGCACTCGCCTATAATCCAAGCTACTGGGAAGCTGTGGCAAGGTCGCAAATTTTAGGTCGGCCAAGGCAACTTGGAGATTCTATTAAAACAAAGAGAAAACAGGTGAGAAAAGGTCATATCACACCAATGAAAGAATGAATAGCAAGATATCAGGGACCCAAGTATTGTTCCGGAGTTCATTTTTAATCTCGTTTTGGAACACAATTGTTTTGGGCACTGTACCCTGATAAACGGACCACCGCAGAGCAAGGCGCAGAGAGGCCCGCCGCACGCACGGAACGCGCAAGCACGCACGCGCCGGGGCCCCCGCAGCGCTCCGTACTTCCTGCCACGCCCCCAGACTCACCACGCCCCCTCCGCCTCTACTTCCGCCTCCCGGAAGCGGCTAGCGCGTGAGCGTTTCCAGGACCTACGCGTGGAGCTGCGTGCTGGGCGCCTTCGGCATGGCGGCGTTCTCTGGCCCTGCAGCCCCCATTCTGTCTCTCAACCCGCAGGAAGATGCGCAGTTCCAGAAGGAGGTGGCGCAGGTTCGGCGTCGCGTGACCCAGGTGAGGCCCGGAAGGCAGCGAGCTGCTCTCCCCGAACGTGCAGTTCCGGGCGGCGGATGGGCGCCTGGCTTTCTTCATGGCCGCCCACGACGTCGAAGACACAGTGAGGGGCCGGCCTCGGGAGCTGGGGAGAGTGGGGTGCGAGGGGCTTGGACGCTGCTTGGTGATGTTTGGCCATGTTACTGTAAGCCTTAGCGTGGAAAACAAGAGGGATGCGGGCTGTCGCAGACAAGTGAAGCCCTGGGAGCCGGGGAGGACTGCGCCCCCAGGCCGCAGGTTAGTGCCTGTTACAACCCGCGCGTCTGCCGTGCCCCAGCAGGAGGGCTGAAGACCTTGTCTTGAGCAGGCTCGATTCCTAAAGACTTACGTGAAGTTCCATTTGCTGCCGAGGGTTCCTACTATCACGTTATATTTTGTTGGGTTTTTCCCGTTTATATTTTGTTGGGTTTTTATTATGGAAATACACAAGAAAACATGTCCTGATGAGAAAAGGTGAGTATGACAACATTGTGAAGGTTATTAACAAGCTTCTTGAATTTTATTCGATTGGGTGTAAACCGTGATCTTCCTAAAGAGCTAAAGGGCGCGTGAATGTGGAACTCTCCAGACAAAAGATTTAGTGACGTGCAAAGATTTATTTACTTAGCCATTGACCACTAAGCGTGCAGATCTTTTTTTTTTTGTTTGTTTGTTTTTTTTGTTTTTTTGAGGCAGGGTCTCACTATGCAGTTCAGGCTGGCCTTAAGCTCACTTTGTAGCTCAGGCTGGTCTCGAACTCACAACAATCCTCCTGCCTCCGCCTCCCGAGTGCTGGGATTATAGGCATGAGCCACCATGCCCGGCTCAGCGTGCAGATCTTGAGCAGGTACTGAGGGCTGATGCCCGAACGGTAGCCTGAGGCGGTGACTAATTGATGATTAATTAATTGTTCCTGTGAGGAGATAGACACAAAACAGCTCATTTTAAAACTATCATTGAAAATTATCATTTTTAAAGTATGTTATAAATTCTTGGAACAAAAAGTTGGAATTTTGAAAGTTCTGCAGTGTGATTTCCGTATTTTAAAAAATGTTCGTTTATCTGGTCTTTTATGTTAGCAAAAAAAGCGAGAAGAACTTACACCTGGCGTGATCTTTGTGGGGCACCTACCTCCTGTACTTTTTGAATCCCAGATCAAAGCATATTTCTCCCAGTTTGGCAGTATTACAAGATTCAGACTTTCCAGAAGTAAAAGGGTAAGGTTTTTGTAAGCCAAACATGATCGTTTTGATTTTCAAATGTGTATAAGTGACAGATGATACAGAATATGTTGACGTGTTGTTGATTATCACATTTTGTTCGGGGAAGGAGTGAGCTGAGGTTAGAATCAAGTACATCCAAAGCAAAATCTGTTTTGTTTTGTTTTGTTTTTACTAAAAGAATGTGTTCATACCCTCATGATGGATCATATTTATCCTGTAGCTACCAAGCCCAGGGCAAAGTGAACTTTAGTTTGAGCCAGGTCTATACATCGTCTTGTATTAGTTTCTGGCAGTAGTATCCCTCCTAAGAGCAGACATGGTATAGTGATAGTTTAGGACTGGAGCAAGACTACCTAGAGTGAGGCCTGGTTTTGTAGCTACTTTGTGGCTATCGATGGATACATTATGTGATCTCCATGTTTCCACTTCAAAATCTGGGATGTGTGAGTAAAAGTCACAGCACCAATTTTCTAGAAATGTTAATGTTTTATAGTACCTACCTCCTAATGAATAATGTAGGAATGTGCCCTGTTGTAGGAATAGAGGAGTGGCCCATGTAATTAATTCCCTTGTGCATCTATTGGCTCTATAGCCATGGGTAGCTCATTGTTTGAATCTTGTTTTTACTGTTGAAATTTACTGATTGGACATACAGTACAGTTAAATTTTTTACATTTAATTTAAATATGAGGGAATTGAGTATGTTTCTGCCATTAGCTACTTGTCCTAAAACCATAGATTTTCACTGGGTCTGGTAGTACACACCTATAATCTTAGTATTCTGGATGCTGAGACAGAAGGAACATCCCAAATTTGAAGCCAGTCTGAACTACGAAAAGTAGATACCCTGTCTCTCCCCTCTCCCTCCCCAAGGAAAAAAAAACAAAAACAGGTTTTAAATGGTAGGCTCTCTTTATCATCAGTTGAGGGGCATTTCAGATTTAAAGTGTTGGTATTTCTTCTGTTCTAACCACAGTAACCATAATTGTATGTTTTCTCTGTATTGACTCTTCCCTTTCCCCATTTATCTACTTGTAGTGGTTACTCCTATAGATGAGAAAGAATAAAGGTACAATTGGGGTGGGGACACCTTGTACTGTTCTCTAGTCTTCATCCCCCCACCCCTCAGTATTTTTTTTCCCCCAGAACCGGGGATTGAATTCAGGCCCTTATGCTTGCCAGGCAAGCATTTGTTCTACTGAGCTATCTCCCCAGCCCCAGTTCAGTATTTTATTACTGTATATGTTTTTAACTTCACTAAACATTTGTATGTCTGTGTTTGTTGAAAGTTGTATTTTATCATGCATAACATTTTTTATTTGGTTACCTATTTTGACCTTTGTCCCTATAACTGGTGCATTCATTGTCATTGTGCTTCTATGCTTAACATTTATCTGTCCTATTGAACATTATTAAGATTTTTTTTTCTGGAACCAGGGATTGAACTCAGGCCCTTACCAGGCAAGTGCTTATTCTACTGAGCTATCTCCCTGGCCCTTAAGATTTTTTGTAGTTGTTTTTTGTTTGTTTGTTTGTTTTTATATGCTCTTACAGACATTCTGTGTATAGTTGTAGACAAACTTTTCTAGAGTAGTATGTTTCAGACCTTGGTTGGCAATAAGGAATGTTTCATAGTACAAGCTAGCATACGTACATTTGTATATAAATAAAGGTCATTTGAGATAATACTTGTCTAATGTTTGGAGGGAGTTGGAAATGGTTTTTTGTTCTTTGATCTTTTTAAGACAGGGTTTCACTACACAATTCAGGCTGGCCTTGAACTCACTTTGTAACCTGGAATGGCTTCTAAGTTGAAGCCATCCTACTGCCACAGCCTCCCAAGTGGCTGCATCTGCCACCACTCCTGGCTTTGTCTAATGATTTTTATTTAGATAGCTCAGCAGCCCAAGTGCCAGCTTGACAAACACAATTTGGTCCCCGGTACCACAGAGGGGGAAAAAAAAAGTTTCTCCTTTGCTAAATTGATATCATTACTCTGGAAGATACTTTGAGTTTGAAAAATACTCAGGGTCCCAGAGTCTACAATCAGCTGTGCTATTTCTGTCTGCATTACTCTTAGTGAAGTTGAATATGATAGGCAAAGTAGCTTTTGGAATTCCCCCTCCTGTGAATCACCTGTTCACATCTTTTGCACTTACTGTCTTTGACAAAACTTTCCAGACTTTGGTAGGACCTTATTTTGTAAACATTATAAATCTCAGAACAAGGCAAGGACCTTGTCCTACTTAACAAGAATATAATGTATGGGTTTCACATTGCTTTGGTCTCAGAACTGTCTTTAGCTATTTCGGGGTTTTTTTGTATACCCATTCTGAGATCTTTTTTTCTTTTCCAGTGTCACTGTGTAGTTCAGGCTGACCTTGAACTCACTGTGTGGCCCAGGCTGGCCTCTAACTCCCAGAGACCCTCCTGCCTCAGCCTCCTAGTTTCTGGAATCACAGGCATGTGCCACCATGCTGGCTCTGGAATCTGTTTACTTAGTTGTTATGGCTCTTCAGGCCAATTTGCAGCAGTCTCCTTGTCCTTTTCTGCCTAATTGTTTAATTTTTCTTGACATTGACTAAAAACTTCATACCAGCTGTCATATAGAAACCTATTCATTGAGATGCACTCACAGTGAACATTTCCAGCATTGTCACATGATAAAAGCCGTCCCTCTTTCAACTTGAACTGTTAGCTTGTTACTTTCAGCATTCTAGAACTGCAGGGTACTGGTTAGTTGGAAGGGTTGTTTTTGACATGGCCTGTATTTTGAAAAATTTACTTTTTTTTTTTTTTTTTTTTTTTTTTTTTTGGAACCAGGCATTGAACTCAGGCCCTTGTGCTTGCCAGGGAAGCGCTTATTCTACTGAGCCATCTCCCCAGCTTACTTATTTATTTAATCTAGTTTATGGGTGGTAAGACACTTGAGTTAGCCGTCACATTTCTTTCACTGCATCTTTTCCTTTTGAGAGCTGAAATTGTAAATGGATTTGAGAGAATCTTAATTTTTATCAAAACGCTGTTTCAGGTAACTGCTCTAAGACCCAGTCTCAGTGCAAATTGTCTTAAGTTCGTTGATAGTGGCAGGGCCGTGCTAGAAATGAACTGTTTGGCTCCATGAGAGTGCTTACCACCCCCATTTAATTGAATAAAAAACAGGCTTATACAACTCACTTTATATGTCAGAGCCAGGATCTAAACTTAGATGTTTGCACTCCATAATCCAGATGTATGTGAAGAAGCTAGGTGAGAAAATTACTCATTGTGTTGTTGCGTTGTGCCCTTGCCCTGAGCTTGGAAAGTAGCCTGATGTAATGTGAAAGTGACCACAGCTTCTATTTGCTTTTTTGTTCTTTATTGTGGTTGTTGGAAATAGGGTGTCACTTGTATAGTTCAGGCAGGCTTTCAACTCTGTAGCCCAGGCTGAGCTCAAATTCCTGATAACCCTTCCTCAACTCTCTGGGTACTGGTAGAATTACAGTCCTGCCTGATGGTCCCTGGCTTTTTACTTCTTACACATAAAATGGGGGTTATACTAACTTGCACTTCTGCAGTGCAGCATACTGTACTGTATTTTTGAATTATGAGTGTATGACCAGCAAAATCAGTAAAAGATTTCTTTATTTAATGGAATATTGCTATACAATGAGTGGCGGTCATAGTGATCACACGTATTTATTATACATGTAACTAAAAATCCCACAAGTACCTGAAAACTGGCTGCACATTTAGCTTTTGGGTTTTTTGTTTTGTTTTGTCTTTTTCCCATATGGCTCCAGATTACATGAGTTGAAGTTAGATGTAAAGATGCCATAAAATTGCCAAGCATGACGGTACATGCATGTAATACCAGCACTTGGGAGGCTGAGGCAAGAGGATTTGCTGTGAGTTTGAGGCCAGCCTGGGCTATATAGGGTGAACCTGCACTGCATAGCAAGACCCTATCTCAGAAAAAAAAGATACGATAAAATTGATAAGAGGCTAGCATGCATTGTTTAAGTTAATAACATTTTAGGGGCTTGATGACTTGTTAGAATTTGTCAGCATTTTGTGGTGAATATTCCATTACAGACAGGAAATAGCAGAGGCTATGCCTTTGTGGAGTTTCAGTCTGAAGATGTTGCCAAGATAGTAGCTGAAACGATGAACAACTACCTGTTCGGCGAAAGACTCTTGGTTTGTAAGTGCCCTGACCTCGCCCCTGGGGTAGTGTGGCTGCTCCATCTGACAGTGCCTAAGTTGTACAGCACTGCTTCGCTGCTGTGCCTTTTCTACACAGGAGAAGTGTGGAGTACATAGAGGAGCAACAGCAGATCAGACATTAGCAAGCAAAGCCACTGACTTTGGTCTCCCATCATACCTGTCTTGTTCTTCACAGCCCTTTAGGGTCCTGGAGCCCAAGTTTACAGGCCAGCAGAGCTACCAGCACATTGTCTTACCTCACTTCCTGTTGTGGGAAAGACCAGTCATGGGTCCATTCTCACGCGAATGTCACAACTGATAGCATAGCACAGGGATCCATGCCTGTAATCCCAGCTACTCCACAGGCTGAAGCAGGAGGATCACAAGTTCAGGAGCATCCTGAGCAACAGCTTAGTGAGACCCTGTCTTACAAAGAAGAAAATTTTTTAAAGGTAGAGGATGTAGTAAAGTGGTAGAATACTTAGTACACCAAGTCCCTGGGTCAAACCCCTTTACTGAAAGAAACAAAAAAGGCAAGGCTCCTGTCAGAAGGAAGTGCTGAGCAAGGTGAACTAAAAGTTAACCAGTCACGTGAGCCAAATTGGTGCTAGACTCTTCTGACTAGAAAATAACTGAAGGTTCTGAGCTGAGGAGTTCTTTGCTTCTTAAGTATGAACTAGTAGCTCCATTAGGATAGAATTAGCTTGTCTGTTACTGTCACCTGAGGTAAACCACATCATTTGGTTAGGTGAGAAATGGCACTAGGGAGAGCTAAAGTTAGCATTAGAAATCCCTTACCCTGTGGTTAAAACTTCTTTACTTTTAAAAAATAGGTCGTTTTATGCCACCAGAAAAGGTACATAAAGATCTTTTTAAAGGCTGGCAAGTTCCATTTCATCATCCAATATACCCTGCAGTAAAACGGTATAATCATAATCGGACACTTCTACAAAAGTTGCGTATGGAAGATCGATTTAAGAGGAAAGAAAAATTACTCAGGAAGAAGTTAATTGCAAGAGGAATTGATTATGATTTTCCTTCATTAGTAAGTATTACACCCTGAAATTCTGGGGTGGATTTTCTTACGTATAAGTTTTGTACCTCACTAGTTAGAACATGTATCTGTGTTTTGTTTTTTTTTTAATGTTTTTAGTACAGGGTCTCACTATGTAGATTGGACTCAGTGATTCTCCTGTTTTCAGCCTCCACACACTGGGATTATAGGTGTGCACCACCACTGCCTGGCATGGCAGGTAGAGATCAAACCCTGGTGGCTGCGCACTGCCTAAGCAGGCGTTTTAGTCTGCTGAGCTATTTAGCCAGCCCCATATCTGTCCTTGAGTCCTTGTGGTTGTTTATAAAAGCAGCCCAGTCACCCCTCCAGATCAGGGGATCAAGCCATTCTCCTCTTCAATCTCCAGGCTACCTCCCCTTGTGAGTTTGGCCCAGCCCCTGAGGAGCTGCCATCCTTGGGAGGACAGCTGGACCCATCTGTCTCCTGAATTGTGGCGTTTAAAGGCCCAGGGATAGCTCATTGGCATAAGTGCCTTCCTGGGAAAGTACAAGGTCCTGATTTTGATATCCGGTACCAAAAAAGAATTCTAAACTGAATTGTGGAGTGAGGGACGGGAGTGGGGTGTCCTGGGGACTCTGGATGAGAAAAAAAGAAAATGACCATGCTGGGGTCAGGAGCAACCCTGTCCCTCCACACAAGTTGGCAGGATGGGGCTTTCCTGCCTGTCATCCTAACACTCTGGGAGGCTGAGGCAGGAAGACCCGCAGTTCTAGCCCAGCATGGGCAGTATTGTAAGTTGAAGTGGTACCTGGACTACATAGCAAAACTTTCATTAAAAAAACACTGATGGAGGTGAGGACAGGGCTCCCGCCAAGTGAAGGGGGCCTGGGGAAGACCTCTTGGAGAAGGAAACTGGGGCTGGATCAGGAATTTAAAAGATGAGTCGAAATTTGCCAAATGATTAAGTCAAGGGGCTGTAAACCAAGAGAACACAGAACCAAAGAACTATAGTTAGGTTTGACAAAGTAATAAACAATAAATAAATAAATAAATAAATAAATAAATAAATAAATAAATAAAGCAGTACAGTACTCATCAGTGCTTGGGAGGTGGTGGAACTCTACAGTGCTAGAGACCATGTGGAGGCCTCAGGTGTGTTGTGTGCTGAGCACATGCTCTGCCCAGCAAAACCCCAGCCCTAAATACGGGTTTTTCACTATGTTTCTGAAGCATTGCTTTGGGGTTTCATCCTAAACTTAACAGATGGTGCTATCTCCATTATAAAGAAAAAAATTTTATTATTTCTTTTTAAGTTGCTGAAGTTAAGCCAAAGGCATAATGCTCTTAGATTACCATTTAAAATACCAGAATTAAAAAATGTTTGATTTACTGTGTGCTATCAGTAGATATCAGGACTATAAGTTGATCCTTTGTATGGTACTGGAGTTAGGTGTTTTTTACAGGAATACGTGAGTGTGGATCTTTCAGGGTGTTAACATAGGAAAAGGTCTGATTTTCTTATCTAAATCTTGAGATAGTTTTTGGGCTTCATAGAACCTATAAGCTTATTTCCAAGATACTAACTAGTCGGTAAGGGATGAGCCCTCTACCCAATCCAGAAAATAGATGACTAAATTGACTTCCTTTTTTTTGCCCACTTTCTAGTTGTTAACTCTTTAACAAACAACTACAGTCTTCACCTCTGTTGGATCACTATACTGATGTTTGGGACATTGAACCCTGAAAGTAGCATACAAGTATTTTTCCTGTATAGGTTTGTTCCTTAGTGGGAAAGCAGGCTAATTGCTAGGATTTTGAACTTAGCCAGAATGGGCCTGTAGGCTTAATTAGCCTTTATAACGTTTTATTTAAGATTTAAGAGCCAGCCAAATAGCTCAGTGCCTGGATAGGAAGCACCAACATCATGAAGATGGCCATACTCCCAAAATTGTTACACAGATTTAATGCAATCCCTATCAAACTGCCACCAACATACCTCCCAGACCTAGAGAAATTGTTCCTAAAATTTATTTGGAACCACAAAAGACCTAGAATAGCAAAGGCAATCTTGGCCAATGAAGACAATTCCTGACTTGAAATTATACTACAAAACCACTGTGATAAAATCAACATGATATTGGCAACAAAATAGATCTGAGGATCAATGGAATAGATTAGAAGACACTCACTCTACAACCACAGTCAGCCACCTGATCTTTGACAAAGGGGCCAAACAAGCTTCCTAGAAGAAAGATAGCCTCTTTTAACAAATGGTGCTGGAAACCTGGCTTTCTACATGCTGAAAACTAAAACTTCACCCATTTCTATCACCATGCACGAAGCTACAGTCAAAATGGATGAAAGATCTAAACATTAAAACAGAAACACTCAATCTCCTGGAAGAGAAAGTTAGGAGGAACTCTTGAAAACATAGGGGTAGGTAAAGAGTTCATGAACAAACATATTTGCATGAAACAACTTGAAAGAATCAACAACTGGGATCAGCTCTTCCTGAGGAGTTTCTGCCTGTCAAAAGAAATTGTCAACAGAATGAAAAGACAACCCACAAATTTTGAAAAAATCGTAACTAATAAGCAATCAGACAAAGATCTGCTGTCTAGAATATATAAAGAACTAAGATATCTTAGTGCCCTCAGATTTAAAGACCCAGTTCAGAAATGGGCATCTGAGATGAATACACACTTCTCAGAGGATGAAATTAAAGAAGCGAATAAATATAAAAAAATGTTCCACATCGCTAGCCATCCGTGAAATGCAAATAAAAACAACATTGAGATACCATCTCACTCCAGAAAGAATGGCTATCATAAGGAAATCAACCAACAACAAATGTTGGAGAGGTTGTGGGGAAAAGGGAACACTTCTCCACTGCTGGGGGGAATGTAGGCTGGTGCAACCACTGTCGAGATCAGTATGGAGACTCCTCAAAAGAGTAGGACTGGAAATCCCATTCAAGCCAGATATCCCCCTACTGGGAATTTTCCCAGAGGAACTGAAAAACATTATATCATAGTGATATATATGTACCATGTTTATAGCAGCTCAATTTGTGATAGCAAAATCTTGGAAACAACCAAGATGTCTGTCACATGAGGAGTGGTTGAAAAAGATGTATTTCTATATAATGGAGTATTACTCAGCTATAAAGAATAATAAACTTGAAGTATTTATATTGAAATAGATACCACTTGAACGTATACTCATAAGTGAAACCAGACACACGTGCAAATATCGTGTATTCTCCCTAGTATAAGAAATAAAAGGAAGAAATACAAATAGTAATGTACAACAACAACTAAAAAGAATTTAGTCAGATAATTAGGGCAAACTGAACGGCATATGCTGCAGGGTACTAATCAGCTTTTCTTCTGGATGGTTAACAACCTAAGTTCACAGATCAAAAATTGGAGAAATAGAAGAGCCACAAGGCCAGCCAACATTTTAGCCCTAGCCTTTCATGGTCAGCAAAGACTCAGGACATACGTGAACCTGTACTGTAACACCATGAAACTCAGTTGTGCTCCAAATTTTCTGAACAAGGAGAGATTATGGAGCCACAGAGGAAAGAGATTGAAGATTTATAGTGTGCCTGGGGAGTGTCAGAGTAAGGTACAGGATTGCAAGATAAACCCTGAGGGTACTTCACTGACCTCATCAGAAATAAAAGCTACATTTTTTGTTATATAGGTCTTGCTCTATCTCGGTCTTAACCATCCAGCAGAGAAGTATAAAAATGAGGTATAAGCTGTAAATGGCTACAGTCAATAATTTCTTCAGATAACTCACTATTATTGTGGAATGCTGGACTGTGGTGGATTGTGTTGCCGAGTTCAGGCACCTAAATTGGTTTAATGACAATGGAGTGCCCATCTTTGACACTCCAGGATACAAAGGAAGCACCATGATGTGTGTGTATAAACAATACAGTTAGGATAAATATGCAGTGCTTCTGCATAGTTCTGTGAGAAGCAAGATTTGCACTCATACTGGTTGGACAAGATATTATGTTGGCTTCTAGTACTATCGATCTCTAGGAAGATAATGTAGAAAGTATTAATTATTGAACCTGTGATATAATGCAGCTATAAAAAAATAAGTAAACAGCTACACTCTCTTAATTCACTGATTAGAGACATCTGCTATAATAGTGTCTGTAAGTATATCATGTATGCACCTTATATGATACGAAAACAGTTTGCAATGTATTAATTTACCGAATCTGACCTGTCAACTTGTCTTGAAACTGTCTCATTGCTATTTGTTGTTCAACAAAAATAAAATTAAAAAAAAAAAATAACTCAGTGGATTGAAGTGCCAGCTCAAGCTTTAAAGAGGCATATTACTTGGAGTCTGATCTAGTAGTGAGACCCTGAGCACCCTGTGGACAAACACGCCCCGCCCCCCTCGCCACCTCAAAAAAAAAAAAATTTCCAGGTACAGTTACTGCAGTTACTGTTTCTAGGTGCCCAGCAAGAAGGTGGGCTGGGACATTGCCCTTGGTAGAGCACTTGCCTGGCATGGACAAAGCCTAGGTTTCGTCACCATCACTGAAAAAGGGGAGGAGGAATATAATCATAGCTACAGTACTTAATGAATGTGAAAATTGTTATAAAGTCTTAAATTTATTTCAAGGTTTTATCCTCTAAGAAAAAAGAGGTTTCAGACAAAAAAGAGGTCTCTGCGAAAAAGAAAAAGGCTCCAGGCATACCCAAGAAGAAGAAGAAAAGAGTTTCAAAAGGCTCTCCCGTAACTCCTGACAAGACTGTGGATAGCCAGGTAAAATTGTCTTAATATGCTGGGCATGAAGTATTGTTGAAATAATTTAAAGGAGGAAAAGCACTTTGTGATATTGTCATTTTGTTAAGATTTCAAATTTAGTATTGTGATATTTTTGGTTCACAACTGGTAATTCAGTAATTGTCTACCTAAAACTTAGAACTGAACATGTTCCAAGTAATGAATTTCCATACTCAATTTGGTAAGGGTCTAGGCTGCTTACTTGGAATTGTATCACTGGAAGATTAAGATAACACTAGACTACATGTAAAAATCCTTTGGTGTACAGCAGTCCCTCACTATTTTGTGGTTTGGCTTTCATATCACTGTTTCACAGGTTTTCAAAAAAATACTAATCTAATTATATTGCTGGATTTTGCAGTACCATACAGCATGTTGTTAAAATTACATAGGTTTATGAGTATAGAAAATGGTTAACATTAGAAGGATTTTAAAAGTGAAAAAGGTTTGTAAGAGTGTGGGAAGGGTTTATAAAGCCTTAAAATTATATAAATACTAAAATGAATATAACGTCACTACTTTGCTGATTTTCACTTATCGTGGAGGTGTCTGAAACCTGTATGATAGGTGAGGGATCACTGTAAAGTCATTCCTAATATTGTACCATATCTGTGCCTTGTAATCCTCTGCTGGTTGATTCTAGAGCAACACACCAGTTTGTACACCAGCATTTTTGGAGAAACGAAAATCTGAAGTTGTGGAAATGAATGATGATCAAGATGATGAAATAGTCTTCAAACAGCCCATGTCCAGTTTAAAAGAGATACAAGAGACTCCAACACCCACTCGTTCCGGGAAGAAAAGACAAAGGCGAAGAAAGAGCAAACAGCGATTCTGAATGTGCTGTGTACAGCATATATTACCAATGATGTGTTTGTTACAAGAAAGACTTGTGTTATGCTGGACAGACATATTCAACCAGTAGCAAGACTTTCAGAGGAAAAATGTACTGGTTGTTCAAGGTTGGTAAGGAAAGCAGTCAGTAATTTTGGCTTGTCTGCTCTCGCTGAGATTTCAGGATACACTGCAGCTTGCAATGGTTGGGCTCCTGGTCCTCTATTTT
>PVKA01040141.1:0-18978 GCA_004027165.1 Ctenomys sociabilis | reverse complement strand
CATTAAACTTTATTTAGTCTCTCTGTCTCTCTCCTTTGCTCTCTCTTACACACAGACACATACACACACACACACACACACACACACACACACACACACACACACAGTCACTGTGCCATGTTCCTCAGGCTGGTCTTCACCTCATTATATAGCCTGGGCTGCCCTTGAACTCTCAGCAATACTCCTGCCTTAGGACATGTCTACCATTCTGTAATTTCAAGTCAGGGATTGTGAAGCCTCCGCCTGACCTTTGTTGCCCAGAACTGCTTTTGCTATTTTAGGTCTCTCCTGGTTCCAAATGAGTTTTAAAACTGCTTTGTCTAATTTTCTGAAGTAAGCTAATGGTATTTTCATTGGGATGGCAGTACAGCCTGTATAGAAAATGAGCTTACGCCCATTGTCACTATGTTGGCTTTTCCTACCCATGAGCAAGGGAAAATTTTCTGTTTTCTCATATACTCTTTGATCTTCTTTTGAAAATATTGTAGATTTTAACAGAGATCTTTTACTTTCTTTGTTAGATTGATTATTAAGTATTTTGATTTTCTGATGCTATTATGAAACATATTGTTCTTCTGATTTCTCTCAGTGAGTCTGCTATTTTTGTACAGGAACACTATCGATTTTTGAGTGTTGGCTTTGTATCCAGCTATACAACTATTTATTTATCTATTTATTTACTTATTTATTTTGGCAGAATCAAGTATTGAACTCAGGCCCTTGCACTTGCCAGGCAAGTGCTTATTCTACTGAGCTATCTCCCTGGTCTCTATACTACTATTTAATAACTAATCTGGTTATTAATTCTAGAAGTTTTGGTGGAGTTTTTGTAATCTATGTAGAGTATCATTTATCTTCATTTATTTATTAATTTTATTGAGAAACAAATAGCAATGAGACAGTTTCAACAAGTAGTAGGTCAGTTTCAATAATTAATACATTGCATATTGTTTTCTTCATAGTGGTTATTCATAGTACAAGATGCAGACATGATAATCTGACCAAACACTATTAGTACAAATCTTTCTTCTCATTGAACTAAAAGACAGTACCTGTATATCTATCCTATTTTGTATATACAGTTACAAAATGGTCCTTCATTTATATCCTCTTTTTCGTTGAGTATTGTCAGAGATGGGTATTCCATCACCATTTAAATATTGTAGGTGCATGAATTCAGCAAATAATCCAATATAGTCCAGCAGTCCATAATAGTAGTGGGTTATCCATAGGAATGGCAATGTCAGAAGTTGTTGACTTGAGTCTTTTATAGCTCATCCTATTAATATGGCTTTACTTTTTGTACTTTTCTTCTGGATGGTTAAGAACAACATCGAGCAAGACTTATATAACAAGAAATGTAGCTATTGTATCTGACAAAGTCAGTTCATTTATCTTCAAATAATGGTACTTTCACTTTTTTCTTTCCTATCTTTGTTATTTTTATTTCTTTCTCATGTCTAATTGTTCTGACCACCTTTTTCCCAAAACTCTGTGAATAGAAATTTTGAGAGACACATTTGTCTTGTTCTTAATTTTATAGTGAAAGCTTTCTAGTTCTGACCATTTAACATGATGCTGGCTCTTGGTTTGTCATAGATGGCTTTGATAATATTGAGATAACATGGGCATCTGAGATAAATAGCCACCTCTCAGAAGAAGTACAAATGCCGAATGAATATTAGGACACATTCAACGCCACTGGTCATTTGATATATGCAAATTAAAACAATGTTGAGATTCCTTCTCCATCTAGAAAAAATAGCTATTAGCAAGAAAAGAATAACAAATGCTGGCAGGGTTTTGGCAGAAAAAGAACCTTCTTTCCTGTCTAGGTGAGTGTAGACTGGTGCCACCACTGTGGGCATCAGTGCAGAGCCTCCTGATCCAGGACTAGCAGTGTCATTCAGCCTCACTGCACCCTTGGGCATCTCCCCAGAACAACGAGCATCCTAACATAAGCACATCCATACTGAGAGCAGCACAGTTTATAGGGCTTGATTTTAGGAGAAACTCAAATGCTCATCAATCCACGAATGAATGAAAATGCAATTTTTAAATATATTTGTGTATTACTCATCAGCAAAAAAGGATAAAACTGAGACATATATAGCTAAAAGGATGGGTCTTTAGACCATACTAATAAGTGAAATAAATGGAGCACACATGTATAAATATTGCATTATCTCTTTGGTTGAGAAACAGGGTGTGAATAAGAAACAAATGTACAATAGACAGTGTAAAAGAGGAAGAGAGTGTTTGAAAAGAAAAGGGAACTAGTGAGGGGGTTAAGGATTAGGAAGAGAAAAAAAAATGAGAAAAGAACACCAAAATCAAAGCAGAACTTTGAGGGGCTGGGGAGATAGCTCATTGAAATAAGTGATTGCCTGGCAAGCTCAAAGTCCTGAGTTCAATCCAAGGTACCACCACCAAAAGAAAAAGCAGAGCTTTGCGAATGGGGAAGGGATGGGGGTTTGAAGGGAGGGTATAAGAGTGGAACAAAGAAAGAGAAATTAAGATACACCAAGGGGCATTCAAGTTCCCTGTGTGATCACTGTGCATACGTAAATTGTACCTATAAGCTTAAAGTAAAAACACTACAAATTGCACCAATAAACTTAAATTAAAACAAAACTAGAAGTATGTATTTTTTGATAATTTTGGAAGTGACAAGCACACAATGAAGGCACTGAACTGGCCATGCTTCTGACATCTCTAGGGTTCTTCTTGTTGCTTTGTTTATGTGTCTCCCTGACCTCTGGTGGTTGTAGCCAGTCTTCCATCTGCCTCTGTCACCATCCCATGACCTGTCACATGTGTCCCTGAACTTCGTGGGACCTCCCTCTTCTCACATACAGCATGTGCTTCTACCTAGGAGCCTCTTGAACCTGTCATGGTCTCCCCACTACTTGACCATATCTGCAGGGATCTATGCGTATGTAGGGTTGTGGTCACGGTGCTGAGAACTAGGACTTGGACACACCCCTCTGGCCTCCATGAATGTGAGTCTCTGCAGCACATGACACGGATACGTTCAGGTCACCCTGACATCCACCGAAGACTTGAAATGCAAGACAGGACCTGAGATACAATTTAATTCCTTTCAGTTATGAGGCTGAATAATTATCCTTCTAATTCCACATACTTCAAATGAATCCTTTGAGCCTTCTTCTCAGAATCAACCTGGAAAACCCATTGTCCTCATCCTGAGATTGACTTGTGCTTTCTCTGCCTTTCCTCTGTCTCTGTGACACCCCTGCTCTCACTAGAATAGCTGTTTATTTTTAGGGCAGTGGCATAATGGCATTTCTGCCCTGAGGGGACTTCTGTGAGGAATTACCACTTCTGTTTTCTTACTTCACTAAATGATTTCATTTACATATGTATTGCACAGTTATTTTATTTTATTTTAGAAATAAAGCATTAGCGAAAGAATTTGTAGTTTCCTATAGTACCATTCCTGCTGACAATTTTCCCCTAATCTCCATGAAAGAGAGAACTCTGACTTTTTGGTGAGGGTTAATATGGTAGATTGGGCTAGGCTAGTGGTGAAGGTGAAGGGCTGCTCTCAAGGTCTAGCCAATTCTAGGTATAGTACAAGCTATTGAGACTCTAGCAGGAGGAGTAAAGCAGGGCCAACCAGATAGCTAAGAGGATTAAAACCCTTGCTTAGGCAGACAAAGGGACCAGAGTTCAACCTTTGGCCTTCTGTGCTGGCCCTGCCCGCTGGGTGCACTGAGAAGGTGATTGAGACTGAGTGAAGTGGCGCGCTCCTGTAATCCCAGCACTTGGGAGACTGAAAACAGGAGGATCACTGTGAGTCCGATCTGTGTAGAGAGACTCTGTGCTAAATACATAAAATAACAATAATAATAATAATAATAATAATAATAATAATAATGATAATAATAATAGAGTCAATACCATTGACCTCAGGACAACATGACCGGAGATCAGATTGGTAAAATGACTGATGCCACAAAACTTAGTTCTGGTCTGAATGCTGGGTACAGTATGTTAAGGAGGGAGGAACGAGATGGGCAGACATGTGGCCTCTTGGCCAGCCAGAGGGAAGAACATCCTGAGGGGTTGGGGACAATAGCTGGGACTACGAGTCTAAGACAACAGAGAGAAGGTGGGAGGTTTCCCAAGCATTCAAACTGGGTGATGGAAACACAAGAAAAGCCACAGAAAACTGAAAGCGAACCGTGTCTTATTGGAAGATCTTTTTCCTATGCGATGCAGAATTACAGGGATGATCCCATACTGTGGCCCGCATTTATTCCTAATGTGCCTGTGTGTGTGTGTGTGTGTGTGTGTGTGTGTGTGTGTGTGTGTGCCCACATGTGTACTGTGCTTCCTGTGACTGTGCACTTATGCTAACACCCCCAGGAGAATGAGCAGTAAGGCCAAAAGCTCATGATGGCTTCTAAAAAATTAGCTGAAACAGTGTAAGGGAACAGGCTTCTGCCTCCGTTCCTCAGCTTCTGGAATGACTGCAGCAACCCACATCCCAGCCATAAAGAATACCCACAGAATATTCTCCTGCCCTTTATAGCAATGTTTCTGAATGACAAGTTCAAATCACTTGTTGTGATTACTCTTCATCTGGGCAAAGCACATGTTGTGTCATATTCACACGATGCAATTACACCGACTGCAGTAGCAGGGAACAACAGCACTGGAAAAAAGGCTAATCACATACAGTACTCAGGCCGTTTAAATTTTTCCCTATCACATTTTTTTTTTTTGTATTGCAATCTGTTCACCATTTGGACTAATCAGTAACTCTGTGTGTGTGTGTGTGTGTGTGTGTGTGTGTGTGTGTATGCCAAGTATCAGCTGAATTAGACAAATGCCAAGAAATTCAGTAAAATGAGTATTGATGCATAGCACATGCTCTTAACTTGAGGTGATAAGGAAGAAGCCAACAGCCTTGCCCTGCCTACTCGTAGTGTTGCTGGACAGCAGTCAACCTTTAGCACCCACAGGAGGCAGGATTTATAGCCCACACCCATGAGCTCTCTCATGTCTTACAGAACATTGTACACCATTTGCATATAACCCATGTAAATCCTTTCCTATGCTTGAACACACCTCTTGTGACTTGTAATACCTAATGCTCTACAACCTAAATATTTGTTACAATGCCTTCTTTAGGAAATGATAAAAAGAAAAGAAAACCTGTACATATTGACTACAGATGGAATTTTTAGTGTGGAAGCGTAAGTTTATTGAATCTCCAGACACATTACCCACTGTTATGGAAGGCCAGTTACACTTTTATTTATTTGTTTTTTAATGTATTCAATACAGGGTCTTACAACACAGCTTAGACTCATAGTGATCCTCCTGTTCTCAGCCTCCCCAGTGCTGGATTATAAGCATGCACCACCACACCTAGACTGGGTTGCCAGTTTAGCACACCAAGGGATGGGGCTGGAGTGGCCTGTGGTGCCAGGAATCAAACCCTGGTCTGTGCACTTGCCTAAGCAGGTGCTTAGTCTGCTGAGCTACCTGTCTAATCTGTGAACAAAACACGTATCCTCTTCCATACTCCTGGCATCTATTTCATCATTCATCTCTTTTCTCCTGTGCTAGAGCAAACTTTTACCAAGTATCACATAAGCTATACCAATTAGTACTGCTATTCATATCCCAACTGAGAAACTCTCTTTCCATTTCTTCAGAATTAAAGGTGAAATTATGAAAGTCTTTTCCTTAAAATATCCCAATGAATGAAAATAGTCATGAACTAGGGGCTTTCAATGTACACAAGATTACTATTTAGGAGCTCTGGATTAGTATTTTTCAAAAGTTCTTTGAGAGCTATTTGTTTCTGGTTATGACAAAACAATTGATTCTGCATTGGTCCCCTAACTATAAAGAACTACAAAACTGAACACAGAATACTTAGTAGTCTCTTTACAACCATTGGGAAGTACATAATTCAGAACTATGTGCACTCAGAGAAGGAACCTCCTGGAGTTGGGACATTTGATTTCTTTAAAAATTCTGCTTTGAGATATCTTCTAGTGTGATTCTAGATATTAACCTAGTATGACATAGCCCAAGCACAGAATATTATTTATGCTTTTATTGCTTACTAGAAAAAAGGATAGAAGTTTATTTAATGCAAGTTTATGCAACACGGAAGACTATAAGGAAATGATGACCTAGAGACGGCATTATAAGGAAACACTTATGGACAGCAAATCAGACAAATCACCACATTGTGAAAATCTAACAAAAGCCTTCCTGTAATGCACTTCAAGTTGAGTGAAGATGCAGCTCAGGGGACAAAGCCTGAAATCTCTGAAGGGTTAGGGCAGATTTCCCTCATCATTAACCTCCTGTTCCCAAGAATGAGGATGATGCTTTCCTTTGGTACCAGGAGGACATCACTGATGTGGGAACTTCAGCTGCCTTTTAAGAATCCAAAGAAAGGAAGTCCAAGAGATTATCTTGCACCTGATATTTTGTCTTTGACTCAGAATGTTCAACATGCCAGAGCAGCATCTTTAAAATCCTCCATCTACACAGTGCTCCTCCAACCACCGCTTCCTTCTATATGTTCCAAAAGTTATTGAATAGTTCAGAGCACTGATGATTCCTTCTTCTTTTGTTAATTTTCCTGTTCTCTTTGATATTACTTCTTAAATTTCCTCATTAGTTTCTTTTTCTTTTTCTTTTTTTTTTTGGTGGAACTGGGGATTGAACTCAGGCCCTTGTGCTTCCCAAGGAAGCACTTATCCCACAGAGCCATCTCACTGGCCCCATCATTATTATTTTAAAAGACTTTGAGAATCTTAATAAGTAATATGTCAATTCTCTATCTTGGACTATAGGTTTTATCCCCTTTCCATAATTAGAGTTATAAGTAATTCAGCCTCTGACACTGTATCAGTAGATTGGATAATTCATATTTCACTGTCTTGAAGAACATCATCTTATAAAGAATGCACATATTCAATATGCAGCTAGATGTGTCCAATCTGTGTTTCCCTAGGAATTTTGTCTCAGAGGTAAGTTCTTGTCATGCCGCCTAGGCTAGCCTCAAATTCAAGGGCTCAAATGATCATCGTAGTTTAGTCTCAACCAAAGCTGGGATTGTAGCATGCGCCTCTTTGTGGACTCAGGTGTATCTTTGCTGACAGCCTCTGGAGTTCTGGGCTGATGAAGCAATTGAAACACACAGGACACAGTGCTGTAGTAAGGGATGTACACAAGAAACATTACCAAAACTAAACTTAGGGCGTTGTTTGTATATACGACTGGGTTCTGAGCTCTGCATGTGACAAGAAGGCTTTTCAAGGCTGAGGAGTGAAGGTCAAATTGGTAATTGTGATCCAGGGAGGAGCTGCTGGGTCATGAGGCTGGAAGACGCTGGGGTTGCGATCAGCAGAGCAGAGCAGCCTGCTGAACACCCTGGATTTATCATTTACTTCTGTTATGAAAGTTCAGGCTTCTCTCATGGCTTTTATAACATACAGTACATTGTGACGATAGTTACACTACAGAGAGTAGTATCGAAATACAGACACAGTTTGTCACCTGTCACCTGATCTGCATCCTGTCCTTTCCATCTTCCTAAATCACAGTGATCAGTTTTCTTTCAAGTTTTATGAAACCAGGATTTCTAGCTTCCACATATGAATGAGCACACGTGACATTTTCTGTTCTTAGTTATTTTATATAAAATAAAGGCCACCTTTATATAACATAAAGTCCACCTTTATATAACATAAAAACCACCTTAGTTCAATCTGTATTGACTCAAATAATAGGATCCCAATTTTATAAAGTTTAAAAACAGGTTTTAAATAAATCAGTGCTATTTTTTTCTAATAATTTTTCTGGAAGGACCAAATCAAGCATCTCTTAGAGGAATATAACAAAATATAGAGTCTCATCAACGTCATATCCACATGTTCAGATCAGGTACATTAAGGGGCATATGCACAAAAAAGAATGTGACAACCCTAAGGCTTTTTTTTAACAAGTTAAATAGGAAAAGGCACACAAATCTTATATTTTAGAAGAAAATTATTTTAAAATACAGACTGCATAGGCAATACCAGTAGGAAAATGAGAGCTATTAAATAGAAGTAAATAAAATTAAAACTAAAAGGATATCTGAGCAGAAAAATCCTTAGTACTGCCTTCACATAAGACAGTACACTGTGCTAGTAGAGAGAGACACACTTGCTGTCATTTCTGCAGGTGTCTCAAAAGTATCTAAATAGAAACAAAGAAAATAAAATACTATGAGGAAAAAGTACAATAATAATCATTTACAACATAAGACAGATAAAAATTTAAAGTCAGTATACCCAGACACATGCAAAGCTTACATGAAAAAAATTCTATTAAGACATTTAAAAGACTAAAATAAATGATGAAGATTATGTTCATGGATTATATTAAGACTGTAGTATTATGGTGATGGAAACTCTTTTAAACTTGACTTTTATCTGTCTCTGTCTATCTCCCTATGCAGCCCAATCAGAATTCTGGCAGCCATTTCTGTTCACATCAATAGCTGACTCTCATGTTCATTTGCCTAAATGTAAGGCAGTATTCAAGACGATAATGTATTAGTAACAAGACAGATAAGTAATCAACAAAACTGAATAAGGATGTCATGAATAGATCAACATTTAAACAATTTATTAATTTCCTACAAGTCATGCAAACATCAATTGACAAGAAAAATTTTTTCAGCCTTTGGTATTAGTGCAAGAAAACCTGGCCATCCTTAGAGGACATATAATAGTAGCCTTGATATTTACCTCATAACATGTGCAAAAGTACTTTCAGATGACACATAAGCCTAAATATAAAAACTTAAAAATTTTTTTAAAGAGGGTAATATTTTCATAATGTAAGAATATACAGAACATTAGGAAAAATATAAGAAGCATTACCCATTAGAAAGATAAAATGAAAGATAATCAAAATTAAAACTTTTTGTCATACCGGCCCTCCCCCTGGGAGACTGGGCATGGTGGTGTGCACCTGTAATCCCAGCTCTTGGGAGGCTAAAAATAGGAGGATCACTACAAGTCTGATCTGTGTAGTGAGACCCTGTGAGACTCTGCTCTAAATACATAAAAAATTAAAACTTTTGTGCACCAAAAGCTTTATAAAGCAAATTAATTCTTACAATTAAGAAAAAAAATCATAGGTCATGCTTTGGAAAAGGCTTGTATGTGTCTCTGTGTGTGTCTATATCCACTTCTATACCTAGATTATTAAGAGAGGTGTCCAATGAACAGTATTCAAAGGTTCTAACAGATCAATTAAAAAGACAGAAAAATGGCCCATAAACATAAAAATATGAAAAGTGTCAGTAATACTTAGAAAATTGACAATTAAGGTGGGACATTGCTATTTATTTGAATGGTACAAATTAAAACAAAGCAATTCTGTCTGTGAGGATGGAATTTGCAGGTAAAGTCATAGAAGTTACAAATATTCAAACAATGCACCCAGGCATGAGCTCTACAGCCATCAGTCCGAAGTGACTTTTCCACAGGATATGAAGATGTGCATTGGGACAAATTTGAGCTCACTAAAACTTCTGTGTATCAACCAGGATTATAATAATTCTTGTTTTTAAAATCATTTGGTTGTTATGGGGTCTCACTATGCTGCTTGGATTTGTAGTGGTCCTCCTGCTTTCAGCTTTACCAGAGCTGGGATTAAAGGCATGTGTTACTATACCTGGCCCAAAAAGCCTGCCCTGGGGATGGGGCGGGGACAGCATGTGGTGTGTGGATTGATCCCCGGTCCTTGTGCTTGCCTAAGCTTGCATAAGCACACACTTTCATCTGCTGAGCTATCTTGCTAGCCCCTATAACAGTTCTTAAATTCACTATTTAATGTCCCTATGTGTAAAATTTTAGTATTCGAGTTTTGCATTCATATTATTGAAGTGATTTCCATTATCCAATTTTGTAGCTACCACCTATGTTCAATTAGAATTGAACAAGTGTTCAGAAATTGGAGCTTACTGGACTTTATAGACACCTGACTTCAATTATCTAATGAATTTTATAATGTACACATATAGCTAGAACAAAGGCTTTCAAATTCAGAAGAGATAGATATTTATCCCCTAATTCAGGTGGGACCAGAGACTACTGTGAGAAATAAGATACTATTGTATCTGCAGAGGCTTATTTTCCACCATACAGAGAAATACAGTAAGTTTTAGTCTTATATGCCCCCCACACAAATGAGAATCTTAATGGCTACCTTTTCAGCTTATATTCTATATAGAACATGCCCTACTACTGTAACCACATTAGAATTGTAATGCAGTGACTGTTGAATAATGGGCTATAAGTCAGTCCTACATTGAGGTGCTGCAAACGTCTGTGAACAGAGCTATCATCTTCAGGCAAGAAATATAAGAAGAGATATCCACACACAACTTCTACATACGCAGAGACCTCTGACTGCACAGGCTGGGCTTGGAGCCCACACCAAGCGTGCAGGGAGGACAAGGAGACAGGAGCCTGAGCCCAGGAGATACTGCTGCTCCCGTCTGAAGACTTTGGCAGCACAGGCAATGAGATGAGCGGCCTCTGGCTCTGTGCTGGCTGAAGGGGAGATGATTAGTGTCTTCTATTAGAAATGCCTGAGTCACATTTCCTGTAGCTTGCAGCTGAAGGCATCTTAAGGAGTACACAGAGAAACAGTGCTCTAAGCACAACACACACTGGGCATCTGGTGGAGTTCCCTAGGCAGCCTGATTCCCAAGCACCTCTCTCCCCTATTGTTACTTTCAATAATGATGCAAGACCTAGAGAACTAGGAGAAAAGGATAGAGATCTTAGAGTTGAAAAGAATGGGTTGGGGGGCCGGCCTGATAGCTCAGTGGACTAAAGCACCTGCTTAGGCAGAACACAGCAGTTTGATCCTCTGGCTGGCCCTGCCCTGCCTGCCCCACCCCCAGGACGCATTGAGATGGCGACAGAGACTGGGCATGATGGAGTGTGCTTGTAACCTCGCACTTGGGGGTGCTAAAAACAGGACGATCAATATGAGTGTGATCTACCTAGTGAGACCCTTTAGACCTTGTATCCCCTGTACTAAATGTATAAAAAAATTGACCAAAAATTTTTTTAAATGTCTGACATAGGCTGGCTTGTAAGGCAAACAATCTACTTCACACGCAAATAACCTGGATGAATCCTGGCTGCTCCTTTCAGAAATGTTTCTGGAGCTTCCTGCAAACAGAAAGACTTAGTACGTGTGTGGCATTTACAAGGGTCTGCCAGGGAAGAGCTGATTCCAATTAGTTGGCTGGTACTGCTGTGAGAAAAACCTAATAACATCTGACTCCAAAGGGAACTTCAATTAAATGGTGTATTTACAATCCAGGATAAGTCTGATAATTTTAATGGACAGAATGGGAATATTTGATAAACAAGATAAGTTAGAACTAGATGCTAAGTGAAGCAGATAGATGAGAATAAAGTAAAAACATCAATACCCCCTCCTACAATATCAAATACTATGGATTTCATTACCCTCACTGTAGAGATGAAAAAAAATAACATGGCTGGTACTCACACAAGCCAGCCAAGACCAAACAGCAGCAAGCAGCGGACTCCATGTTTATCCCAGACTCTCGCTGAATTCCCAATCTCTGTGGCCAGTTGTATTTGTTTTGCTTTGTTTGTTTTTCTATTTCTATTTTTAGGGAAAGGTCTACAGGGTGTTCAAGGTCTCATGACTAGATCTAGTGATCTGCTTGTTTACAGTCTCCCATGAACTGGAATTGGAATTACACATGCGTGCCACTACTCCGAGTCTCAATTACCAACTCAGCATGCCCAGGGGGCAGGCTGGCATGGCAGGCCTGGGGATCAAACTCCTGGCCCCTGCGCCTGCCTGCAGGTGCTTTATCTGCTGAGCTATTTGGCCAGCCCTTATTTTGCTTTCTGTGAAGCTAATCCTAGTCAAAACCCTCAGCAATGGAAAGGGTTTTGACTAGGGTTACTAGTCAGTGACTCCTGCTGTGTCCACTCAGTCCTCCTTCCATAAAGAAAACTCAAAAAACGCAGCAATGAAGGCTTTCTATGGAACTCAAATAAACAGGTAGTCAACAAAATAGCTGCTTTTCCAACTACAATTACTATGACGAGCTACTAGTCCTTAAAATAGCTACCACTTCTAAGGTTGCCTGAAGATATAGAAAGGAAGATGGTCCTTTTTCTCTGCAGTTACGTATGTATATGTTTATGAGCATAGACTTTTCTTTCATAAATACACATATAAACACATTCACTACCCAAACTACACCATACAGATGACAATATTTTCACATCTTGTGTGGAATTTATAGTCGCCATTTCCATATCCATAAAATATGTGTAGCATCATATGATTATGAGTCTATATTAGCTGAGGAGCAGGAAGGCCTTCGCCCCCAGCCTGTGCTGCAGAACTGTATTTTAGTGCGGGGAGGAATTGTAATTAAGTGTGAGAGTTTACTCTTTCCCTGTGGAACTCTCTTGCTCGGCTGCTGGTGAATTGAGTCTTCTAATCGCAAAGATATCCTAATATAGGCACAGAGGAGTTATTTTTCTTCAATTTTTCCTGAGGGAGGAAAAAAATGAACTCCTGTTGACCCTTTTAATCAGTAGAGTTAAATCAGACCTATTGTCAAAGTGGCTTCAAGCCTTCATTATTCTTAAAATGCATGTCAGAGAAGGAATTTGAAGCTTCCCATCAGCAGGCCTCCTTACAGACTTTCCCCAGCAAATTTCCCAGCACAGTTGGCCCACGAGCATTCTTTGTAAAATGTGCAGTTGAGGATTATACCACAGGATGAAATGTGTGGTTCTGCTGCTTTGACTAATACACCAACTTTTAACCCTTGGCTTCAGTACAAGGGAAAGGAATTTGTTTCCTCTCAGCTCAGAAAGCTAGCTTCCGTTATTTCTCCCAGCTTCCATGCCCTAGAAATGTGAGTTGAATGAGGTTTTTTTGGCCTAGAAAATACCATTAATTCATTTCTTCATTGACTCTTATGGGCCAGGTAGCCATCATCTATACACTTGTTTAATCCACTTGTGAGAACCGTAGAGGCCTTGCTTCTGAGATTGGAACAGAACATTTCTAGTCCCAGAATATTCATTTTGTTCTTGGTAAGAATAAAAATACTCTTCAGGTAGCCAGGGAAGTAGCTACTGTTCCAAAGAGCTTCGTTGGCATTTAACAATACTAAAATGCAGGTTGCTTTTCTCCTCTCAAGTGCTGGGTAGAAATGTGTGTGCATGTTTGTGTGTGTGTGTGTTTACCTCCATTCTTCTAAATAAACAAAACATCTTAAGTAAAATCCAAATTTAAAGAACTCTCTTCACTCTCAGAAGATACTTCCAGAAGTATCTTTCCCTCTGTGGGCCTTGCCATCTTCCGGCCTTGCGTCTTTCCCTTTCTTTTACATAGCCATTTTGTTTTGGGGCTCTGTGTTGGACATTAAACAAAGCCTTCCTCTGCAGCCTGAACCCCAGCTGCTGTCCACACATGGCCTCTCCAGGAGGGATTTTGGTGACAGAGCTTTGTTTCCATACCCTGCTTCATGTAGTGTTTAGGAAAGAAAGTTAATTTTAATGCAAGCTTTATAACTTGTGTAGGTCTTTTGTGCCCTTCCTATTGTCCTCTGAATACTGAACACTAATGAAACATTTTCTTGCTCAAGAAAATGTCCCCATTAGGACACCAAAATTTCTGGGGATCCCTTTGACATTTCTGGGCACCTCAACAAAGCAAGAGGGATTTGTGGTACAGTGGGAAGAACTTCAGATTCTCCCAGTTTTAAGAACTTATGACTTAATGGTGTTGTAAGTCAGGTTGAATTACAGCAATGTGATTGCTGGGTCTTTAGCACCATGTGGGTGCAGTCCACAGAGGGGACTGAGAAAGCTGTAGCTCCTAACCAGGAGGGTCTGAGCTCAGGAGACAAGGCTGAGGGTTGTGCACATTGAAAGACACCGTTTGAGACAAGAATTCCAAGGTCATGCTCTGCATGCTGGTGGAGAGTCACGTACACTGTCAACCCTGGGCACAGGTGTGAAACCTGGACCCACATAAAAGGGCCCAAGGCTGCATATTTAACAGGAGGTGCAGCTTGGGGACCCATTTTATATCTGATTCTCTAGGAGAATTTCCTCAGAATATGACTTGAGATTATTGAGAAGGTGAGAAAGAAATCAGAGGAAGTGGCAGAAACTCAGTTCGTAGAAGGCAGTGGAGAGTCGAATGAGGCCATGTGGCTGCTGTGTCAGTCTCACAAGTTCTCCTTTATAATAGGTGAGGAAGCTTGAACTTTATCCTAAAACACAGGCAGAGCTGTGTGGCAGCTAACTGTTCCAAGTGCCTGGCTCCTAGTCAGCCTTGTATCGCTGATAGAATTATGCTCATCCCCACCTTTAACAAGGGGGCAAAACCACAGGAAAACACAAAACACTGCCCCAAGATGAAAAAGTTGACTAGAAACAGAGTCAGTGTGTAAAGCCAGGTACTATGACACCAGCACTTATGTACTAACTACTATACTACATTGTCTCTTAGAGATAGATACCTATTGTGGTTTGTGTCCCATGCTGGGATTATGGGTGTGAGCACCACACCTGCCCTCAAGTAGGCAGCCTCCATACCTCGAAAGGGAAGGAAAGAGCCTTGCTCTCTACCTCTGCTCCTCCTTCTGTGCTTGCTGCTTCGCTATGTTCCCCTCTATTAACAGCCACCCTCTGCCATGTGCCACCCAGCCTTTTAGAGAGCCGAGTATGGGCTGAAAGCTCCACAGACTGTTAGCTTAATGTTGGGTGTTGAATATTTTGTCCCAGCAGTGAGATAAAAGTAATCAAGACAGTGCTGATGATTCAACTTGCACATGGTTCCCGAGGAGGCACCACAAAAGCACCAAAAAGGCAAAGCCCTAGAGACACTCCAGTCATTATGGGTAGGTACAAGCAAACAACCCTGAGCCTGTGGTGGTAAATTTAGGGTGTTGAATGGGTAAAGAAATAAGTTTCGACCTCCTAAATCATTATTTCTGGGTGTGCCTGGGTGCTTCTAGTGCAGACTGCCATGAGGCTCTGAGGTGAGTGAGGAACACTTCCCCTCTCTGTAAATGGGCAACATGTAATCAGGAAGGTGCCGGGGTAGACCGGCAAGGCAGAGGGAGGACACAGCAGTGCACTGCCCTTTTCTCAAGCTGGCTAAGTCTTCTCCTGTGCTTTGATAGCAGAGCCCTAGGTTCACTCACATTTAAGATTAACAGTTGCACAGCCACCATTTCTGGTCTAAGGATGTTTACTAAAGTGAGCCTCATTGCTAGCATCCGAAACTGCAGCTTGCACGGGCAGTCTGTCGTGGAACTGCTGGGCAAGTACAAGTGCACAAACTGGTTCCTCTTAAGGACTTCATGCTTAACTGCCTGTGTGTGCTTACACACACACACACACACACACACACATGTTCAGACCCACACGCACCCCTTCCCATTGTTTAATAGTGCTGGACATTATGATGTCATTAGGTACTATAAATGTACAGGACCACTGTCATACATGTAGGTGACTATAACATTGTGTGACTCAGGACAGTACAAGTGCTCACAGTGTTTAACTGCTCCCACCAAACCTACTGCTTTGGTCCCCCTAAAGAATCCAAATATAAACATTATGATAAATAATCCAATTTATAAACACAAGAAACTACACGGTGCAAATATTTTATTTTCTTTGTTAGATTTTTTTTTGATGACTAATGCTACTAAAATAGGTAGGCCTCTAGTTTTACAAGATAAGAAATACAGGCACAAGTCTCCTCATTAGTAATGTTTAAATCATGATGTGACAATAAGTCCAATGGGTATTTCCCTAGATTCCATGAATTCAAGTCCTACAATCATTTAACTACTATAAAGTGGACTAAGTCACATGAAATCATTTGCCAAATGAAAAGAAATAGTAACATGTATACCATCTATCTTATAAAGCTATTATAAATATGACTGTATTAATGAACACAAAAGCAACACTAATGACAACATTTAAAGAATTTTTTTCCTTTGGTCCAGTGTCTCACTATGCAGCTCAAACTCATAGTGATCCTCCTGTTTTCAGCTTGCCTCATGCTGGGATTACAGGCACATGCCATGCCTGGACTCAGTTGCTGGCTCAGCGTGCCCACGGATAGGGCCAGCAAGGCATGGGGTGCCAAGGATTGAACCCTGACCCCCGTGCTTGCCTCAGCAAGTGCTTAGTCTGCTATCTTGCTGGCCCTATCTTTTGTCTTTTGACATTGATGTTCTTAAGATTCGCTGCCTTTCCTTGCTGCCCCAAAAGGTGCCGCTGATGGGCTTCCTTGTAGGAACGGGAGCCAGTGCTCACCCACAAACTCGCAAGTTTTCTTTTCTCATATTAGATATGAACCAGAGACCCAACACGTCCATCGCAGTTATCAATCACTGTGCGTCTCATGGGTCACTGTGGAGATAACACTTACTCAGAGAAGTGAGGAGAAAGAGACTCAAGAGTAGGGCGAGAGCCCTGAAGCACTGGCCATTGACTCGGTGCCTGTCACTGTGCTTCTGACTTGAGATCATTTGAGTAAAGCTTTCTTTTACTGGAAAATAAACATTTTAAAAATTCTAGGACATCTATCTTAAGAAACAAGAACATTATCTTGGAAGGGAATGCGTAATAATGCTAGATACCTCAGTGTAGGATTTCGTAGTTTTCAAAAATCTTATAATATGGATAGACATTTTTCACACTGATATAAAAATCTACAATATGGATTTATACTCTCAAATTACTTGACTTGTTGGGCCATGGTGAATGCAAGAAATGTCTAATGAACATCAGTACAGGCTCCCAGGCCTGAGCAAAGGTGGTAGGAATTCCAGGCCAGTGAGGGTTGGCCACTCTGCTCCTTGGAAGTGTATTCACTTGCACAGATTCATGTCTGCAAAGAATGCTGCAGATTCATCTGTCATCAGTTTTGCATACTAAAGCCCAGAAAATAGACTGCCTCTCAGGAATCCATGTAATAAAGTTGGAGGGATTCTGTAATTAACCCCACACTAATTACCTTCACTCCAGCAAACCACTCTGGAGCTGGCATGTGTCTCAGCTGCCAAGAACTATGTTATATTAGAAGGTTGGAAGAAGCAATTTCTCACATTTCGCCCATGGTATAGAAGCTCTAATGGAGCCAAATGCCAGACCCCCACAGAGCTACGCACAGAGGATCAAACCAAGTGAAAGCCTTGAAGGCTGTATTTTCAGCACTAATTTTCATCTTTAGCCTCAACTGAATATTATACACATGCCATCCATCTGCAACATAAAATAAAGGAAGCTGAGAAATTGAAGAGATCCAAGCAGCCATAACGATCAGCCCATTTTCCAGTGTGGAGCCCTCTCTGCAACACCCCTGACAGAAACTAAATAATTGCCACTTAAAAATCCTCTTGGAGCCAATATTTGAAAGTCAGAATACATGCGTAAAGCCAAGCAGGTTTGGCTTAATGCACACATTTGACACTTAGCATTTGTATCTTAAAACAAGTAATCCTAAAAGAAAGTGCTATTTTCCCATTTTGAGATGGTTATGATATGACTATATGCACAACATTGTTTTGATAGAATACTTTTCTACAAAGGGCGAAGGCTAGTTTAATCCCTCTCTTCTTGCTAGACAGGTAGAGCTTTTACAGAGACTCGCCAGCTACAGATCTGTGATTGGCTTCACCAACACACCTCATGTGGCTCCTCATGTCTTTCTCTTAGTACTTTATAGAACAAGGTTGCTTCTCCTGCATGTTTGATCTTGTACCTCAAGGAAGATGTTATGTAAACCCTGCATGCAAGGCTCTGACTTAGAAGGTGTCTGAAATTCCAGTCTTTTGTGGGAAATTCACCCTAACATTGCTTCAGTTTCTTTAGTTGTAGTGGAAAACTCAGCAATATTTTCTTTCATTATTGAGCATTTAGTACACACATGGTGCCATGTGAGTGTTGAACAACTGCTGAAGTAGGTAATGATGCATCTACTAAAGTAGATCATAGTTATGAGTTTGCTGAATGACTATATCGCAACCCATTAGTAATATTTTTATTGTATGAAAATCTCAGCTCTTTTCTTACCTGCGTCCTAACTTGATATTGCAGCTCTACTGCATTTATGGTCTTCAGTATGCTATTTAACTTTCAATGCCCTAGTTTCCCATCTGTGAAATTGGAAATCCTATTTCAAAAAAATGCCAGGAGGATGAAGTAAGGTGATGTTTACTGAGTGCCCACATACGGCGCACACTAGGAGATCATAGGTACTTCTTGCCTTAACTCTTCTTTGTTCAGTCCCAACCATTCAAGTGACACAGTGCGAAAGAGACCAAGATTGCAGAGGAGCTGGCACCATGTTACCATCTCTGGCAATAGCTGCCTTAGCATCTGGCATCTGCTGCAGCAACCCACGGGTGAGCAGGGGCCAGTACAGCAGCAGGTGAACAGAACTGAGTAGGCCTTTGGAACACAACCACTAGCATATAAAAGGAAAATGAGCAGACATCTCTCTCTCTCTCTCTCACACACACACACACACACACACACACACACACACACACACACACACAAATGCACCAGTCCCCACATCCTGATAGCACTTGTGTCAGTAAGCATGTGTCACTGAAGCTGGTACATTTGGTGTTTGTCCGATTCCAAAAGGAACCAGGTATGATCTGCTTTATGATGATGGCTTCCTACGTTTATGTACTGAGTTCTAAATACTTCGTGGTAAAGTGACTGCAATGGGAACATTCCCCAGTAATTCTATGTCTTTCTGTCTTTGGGCTTTAATGGGAAGGGTCAGCTACCAGCCACGCTTACCAGTTTCTCACTGCCTTTTCTCTCTGCTAATAAACTCCATCTAAAATAGTCAGACTTAAAA
>PVKA01040140.1:2500-18977 GCA_004027165.1 Ctenomys sociabilis | reverse complement strand
GGGAAGGGAAGGGAAAGGAAGGGAAGGGAAGGGAAGGGAAGGGAAGGGAAGGGAAGGGAAGGGAAATTCAAACACGAAGAATCTACAGGTTAAGTTCTAGCAGTTAGTACTGTTACTACTTAAGCCAATAGATTGTCCAAAATGTTACCATGGGGCTGTGCATATAGCTCACATTCAATCCTTAGTACCATCAAAATTTATAGTGAATTCAAGTAAAAATTTTAGATATAATTCTCATAAAGTTAAGTAATATAAAACATTCAAGTGTAACAAAACTTTTTACAGTGCCAATAGTTTTTCAATCATGGGCCTTATTTATGTCATAAGTAGCACAAGAAGTGTGGAATCCAATAAAGCTACATCCTAGTCCATCTCTCTTATATGCTCACTGTACTAACTGGTGCATATTACAGATCACTGGAGGCATTTGCCTTCTCATCCATGAAATATCCACCTTATCTTTAGTCTTCTAAGTGGTTAAGAAAGAGACTGAAGCCCATACATATGGTAGATACTCAGTAAGCATAGTATAAAATATGCACTTCTTTCTCTCCATTGTACTAACTTTCTCTGAAAGCAATCTCTTTTTGGTTAACTAACTAGACATTTTGACATTTTTTTTTTCATTCTTAAGTCATCATTTTTTTTTGTGGAACCTGGGATTGAACTCAGGCCTTTGTGCTTATCAGGCAAGTGCTTATTCTACTGAGCTATCTCTCCAGCCCCAAGTCTTCATTCTTGCTACTTTGCCTGGGCACTATTCTTCCAAGTTCATTCTCTCATTTGTCCTGTTTTTCATCATAACCCTCAAAGCAAACATCTTCCTGAGGATGTAACCCGCATAACAGCCCATATCTGTGAACTTGCCTCACCTTTCTCTTTGAAGTGTAACAAAATTTTTGTTCACAGAATATACATTATCTGCTAACATAATTATTTTACATTTTGTACATTTCTGTAATTCTTAAAATAGCAATAACTTTTCTTACAAGATGAAGTATAGTCTTTTATAACATATTTATGCTTCTGCAAATTCCTTATGATATGTATGCTTTAAGTTGATTTAAAATTAACAAAAACTCATCTATATGTTTAACTCAAAACTTTAGAGCTCAGATTAAATCTTTGATTCCAATAAGTCTTTTTTCAGCAGTAATAACCTAAAATTAAAACAAATAATTTACCAATCTTTATATGAATTGAAAGAATCTCACCCCCAGAATCCTCCATAATAATTAGAAAACTTAACAATTACAGAATCGTTTAGGGAATATTTTAATATCTATCTTTATCAATATATTTTCATATACCTAAAAGTGTACTTAATTTAGAGTATGCATTTAACTAAATTAATTGTAAAAACTGCATCAATATTATAATCCAGTACTTTAGTTCTGATAGAGAACTGCCCACTTAAAATTATTGTATCAAAAATAACAAGGAAAATGCTTCTGTTAGCATATTGCATCCAACCATGGCCATGATTTTTATAGTTTTCAAACTGTAAACTGACAATTTTATAATTATAGAAAACTGATAGTTTATTTTTAGAATTCACTTCAGTCTCCTGTTATTAATTTTTGGGGAAAAGTTAGTTTTAAATTAATCTTTCAAAGCACTGCTCATACCTAGAATAGAGTCAACCAACACCGTGCTTCTCAAAAGTTTACACAATGACTCATACTTCCTTCTGTTAAATCCTTTCCTTTTTGTTCACCTGATGCACAATAAAAAGTAATTCCACAAAACTCCAAATCCATGGCAATAACTTATTCAGTAAATTTATTTTTCTTATTTTTTGTATTTAGGACAGGGTCTACAGGGTCTTACTGTGTAGATCAGACTCGTAGTGATCCTTTTGTTTACAGCCTTCCAAGTGCTAGGCTTACAGACACATGCCAGGGCTCCCAGTCTCAATTGTGGTCCCAGCCTGCTCCAGGGGCAGAGCCAGAATGGCAGGCCCAAGTCCTGGTCCCTGCATCTGCCTAAGCAAGCACTTTAATCTGCTGAGCTATTTTGTCAGCTCTTATTATTCAGTAAATTTAAACAGCTTTCCTGTTTTCATGGAAAATAGATTCCCTGATTTTACACTCTGGTACTAAATGGCCTAGTGTATTCTCTTGAAAAGGAGTACAACTAACAAATAATCCATATTAGTATTGGACACAAAACAAATACACAAATATTTACTGTTTCCATATATTTATTAGTAACACCTGTCCTTTTTAGTAGTGAAATTTCAAAACACTCTCTTCAGACACTGATAAAACAACTGCCCCTTCCATTTGAGCTGTTTAGATACAAAGATCACAACTAGAAAGCATCAGGTATTTCTACCATGCTCAGATAGCTTAAGGAAAAACACATCCCATTCTTTATGAAGACAATGATAGTTGTTAATGCCTGGACAATGGAAACCTGTAACCAGATACTTTCCATTAATATTAAATAAAAGAAGAAATAATACTCTATTAGCTCATTTTAGCATATTATTAGTCATAGAGTTAATTATAATTACAAATCTTGAATTGAACCATCACAGGGAAAAATTCCCAAGTGACAAAAATGTGAGACTATATTGGAACAAACAAAATAGATAAATAAGTTCAGTAGCTGGAGACACCAGTAAATGACTCTAGACAGGAAGAAATGAACTGAGTCATTTTTAAATGTGTGTTTGTACCCAAGAGGCAGAATTTTAAGTGAGTAAACTGAAGATATTATCAGTCAAGGTAAATATAACACAATCATAATTTAGGGTGAATGCATATGGGTGCTAATTATTTTTCCCATCATTTATTGAACAAAAGAATAGTGATCTGGACAGAAACTCATATTTTTTTTGTTTTTCAATTGTTTTTTCTGCATTATGGACTGAGTCTACAGGGTCTCATTACACAGATGGGATTGAAGTGATCCTCCCGTTTTCAGTCTCCCGAGTATTGGGATTAAGGCTGTCCACCACCATGCCCAGTCTCAATGGCAGTCTCAGCGTACTCCAGGGGTCAGGGCCGGCATCACACACGGGGGATAGAACCTAAGCAGGTGCTTTAGTCCACTGAGCTACCAGGCAGGCCCCTTTTTCCGTTTCTACTCATTTCTGTGGGAAAAGCTAGCCAATGTATTCCTCTAAATGAAATCCAATTTTCCTTTCTGCTTTAGTTATGTATCAGCTAACTCTATGTAGCTGATTGGTTCATCTTTATGAGAATAAGTTGTTATAATGCATATTACAGAAAGAAAAAATGTAAGAGTAAGCAGCCCAGCTGGAGACCTCTCCGTGGCTCAGAGGCAGTAAGCATTAATGAAGCATTTCACCCCGGGTCACTAATTTGCATCACAAGCAAGTTGGTTGTAGCTTCAGAAGTTCTCTGCCATCTGGAGCTGGTTTGATGACCTGCTAAAGGTGAGTTGCTCTGGCCTGTTCCCTGAGCACAGAGATCTAATCAGTTCTGATGCCATTTGACAGGTTCTTCTTCAGGGTAGGACAAAATCTAAATGGACACAGAAAGTCAGGTAGCCTTTTAAACTCCAGCTACTGCTTATCCTAAGCAGGCTAAAATTCTCTGATCCCTCAAGAGTTGATTGAAAAGAAAACTTTACACTACCTAGCTATTAGTTATACTCACTATGCAAAGCATCTCATAAAATTTAAACTTACTCCTCTTACCTACCTGAATATAGCTCATAGTTGAGTGCTACATATTTCCATGCTATTGAGAGATGGATCTCCAATGTCTGCATCACCAAAGGTGACAAATATTTGTGACAGTGGATGGGTTCTTTAACTTGATTTGGTAATTCTACTTGTGTTTGGAATTCAAAATATCACTTTGTACCCCAAAAGTATGTGCAGCTCTAAATTTTCAATATAAAAGAAAAGAAAAGATGACTAGAAATTCAACAAAAAGAAATTATGAGTCATGTTAAGTGGGCCTAAAGACCTCATCATGGCCCTACTTTCAAAGTAATCTCTTCAGTTATTCAATTTATATCTTCACATGAAATTGTTTGATTCTTAGCTGCTACAACTGTGATCTTACAGGAATTCTTCAGGCAGTGCAGTTTTCTCTAGAGAGGGATAGCCTATGGTCAGATGCCTAGTGCATCTCATCCTTGTATTTAACACAATCTATTATTATCAATCCATTGTTCCTTCTTCAAAACAATATTCTTTCATCGTGCAACTAAACATATATAAGATGCACAATATATATTGAACTCAAAGGAAAATAATCCACAATAAACACCTTTCCAATAAAGTTCTAGCATTACTTTATTTATTTATTTATTTTTTTTGGCGGAACTAGGGATTGAACTCAGACCCTTGCGCTTCACAGAGAAGCGCTTATTCCACTGAGCCATCTCCCCAGTCCCTAACATTACTCTATAAATATATTATAAACATATAATGTTGGCACATGAGTTTTCCATAAATTAAGGGACAATATATTGTACATTTTTAAATGGCATTTGTTTTCCAAAATTTTATTCAAATTTAATTGGATTATTTTAAGAGCATTTACTAGGTATATAGAAAGGTCCAAATCAATAAAAATTAATTAATGTTTTTCAATAGTCATAAAGAATATTTTATTGTATTTTGCTTAATTTTAATAATAAATAATTACAGATTCTCTTCCACATATCACAAATTAAAAAAAAAAAAAACAGAAGAAACCTTCTGCCTTATTTAATACATACAGATAGGCCAGAATGCTTTTTCAAATACTGATGTTATGGGATGAGACAAGAGCTATATCATTATGTTTCTAGGCTAGAAAGATCAATTAAAAACTGTAGTGCATAAGGGAGAAACAACTAGACCCAGAAAACGTTAATGTAGTCCTACACTGGGGTACATTATAGGAAGATTTGATTTTATAGGTGTATATATCCAAAATAAAAATCCAAAATCACTGTCTTTTTTTATATTTTACAAAATCCCCACTGTCTAATCAAAAGGTGATCTTACAAAATGCTGCTAACAGCTCCCCTGTCCAACCTAGATTCATACGGATTGAATTTGCTGTTTAGTTTTATGTTTTTCTTCCTGGAATGTATAAACCTGAATACAAATAACTGCTGAGTGACATTCAGAAGATAGTGCAAGGGCGTCTACTCTGCCTCTCTTGTCAAGTGTGTTTCAGTAGAAGGATTATTGATGGAAGCCTGAGACACAGATAAAGAGAAATTAGAGCTGTGAGGTATAGAATTGCAGAAATTGCATCTATACAAACAGCTGAAAGCAAGATGATATTCTGTTCAAATGTTTCCTCTTTCAAAGAACTCTCTAGAGTCCCATTTACTCCTGACAAGTACTACCAGTGCTTAGAAGTTTTCTTTAACCGGACAATTGCTCAAATTAAGAAAATAATTTCACTTATAAAAGAAAGCAGCATCTGGACTTGAAAGCTAGATCAAAATGTGGAAAGGATTCCATCAGACAAGATCGATCTCTGATGCCCTCATATACAAAATAAGGAGGAAATCACTGGATCTTTCTTAGTGGTGTTATAAGAAGAAAATTGTTTCAGTTACACATAGCAAGAACAAAAAGATTTTTCCAGATATTTCATAGAGGAATCTAAAATATCAGCACTAAGAAAGCATGGTGTAAGTGTCTCTCCTCACAAAACATCTTACTTCTTCATGTTACCATATAAGTAATATTTTCCTTCTTTTTTTGTTATTCTGCATATAAGTAAATTTCCCCTGATAACCGATTAACAGGATTTTCAAAACTATGTTTCCCAAGTCCCTAATTCATAAGGATGTTTATAAAAAAAAAATACATTGACAAAGAGATCAAGTGTTAAAATGATAACATAATCATCAAACTATTTCTTAACTATTTTATACTGCAGGATTTCTCCAACTGTTAATAGGCTAATGCAGTGTGATTGCCCCTAGGGCTGATAAATATTCAGCAGTTCCAAATTTACTTCACAATGGAAATCCACCCCCAAAGAATATTTTTTACTACTGTTCTAAGCATATATGTGTTTTATAGGCTCAGGGTTGAACTATTAGTCTAGAAAGTCACTGACTATTTTCCTGAAGATCAACACAGCCTGTTATTTGACTTGGTGGAAAATATACAACAGGATGAAAACATTTTGTCTCAGTGACTGCAATTTTATCCCCACCTTTCCACATCGACACTCTGCACCCGCCAGCTGCATTAGCAGGCTCACTATCAGTCAGATAATCACAGCATATCCACATAATCACAAATACTCATGCTGACCACTCATGCCAACATGTTCTCTGGAAAACATACCCTACATATGAAAAGTAACATCCTTTCCATTTTTATAATGGCTTCTCTTATTTGTGTCTGCAACATACTATTACTGTGCTGAAAGGGTGTTACTTGTGTCCCATAAATCTTCCTGCCTCCTCTCAGGAGTTGCCTTTCATATAATGACAAAAATCTTTGACCAAGTTCTGTTTTACTGAACAAAACTTTTCAGAGTTTCTTCTTAAAAAAAAATACAAAAAATTTTACCTTTGGTGTGATCCCTGGTTCCACCAAAAAAAGAAAAAAAAAAGTAGAAACTTCCAATCTTCCCAGGATATCAACCAAACACCTCTACCACAGATGTTTTTTTGTTACTGATGAACTTTCATAAAGCCAGGAGAGCTTGCAAATAACCTCTTAAAAAAGAAATAATCACACATTATCAAAGCAAATGGAAATCTTAGCCAGAAGAGCCCTTTTTTATACCTTCCACCAAAAAGCCGAAGGTTTAACTTGTATGGACTAATAGAAAAAGAAAATAAAACAGAAACACAAAAGCCCCCAGGATGTGGTGAATATGGCAGGGTGACACATATGTTCATTAAATAGTTGAGATTCTGCAGTCAGCTTATTTTAAAGCCTGCTGAACAATACTGCCTCTTGTAATGTTATTTATGGCACTGTTTTTGTAAATGTTATACAGTATGTCCTTATAAAAGCACTGAGGTCTTCATCTGAGGACTCCTCCCTACAGACACTGGTTCATAAATCTTGGCTGTGAAGTGAAATGCAAGATAATTACTGAGTGTAAGAAATGCCCACTTTATCTGCAAGTAAGCTAATTCTTCAAGTTGTATGGTATTGGTGTTAATAATTAGGTAGAACTAAAAGGTCAAAAAAGACTGAAAAGTATCTGAGACCACTATAACATGAGGTTGTTAAATGAATTTCACTTGGGAATAAAAACAGTGATAGCAATTATTTTAGCTATGAAACATATTCATTTGTTTCTTTTAACCACTTGATGAAACATGACTTAGCCAGGATGTGGACAAGATAGATGATCTATATATCAAAAAATAATCAGATATTTTATTTTATTTCATTTTTATATTTTTGGCAGAACTGTGGATTGAATCCTGGACATTGAACCTAAGTGCCAGGGGCTCTGCCACAGAGCCACATCTCCCTTCAAATAAGTTGTTGTTAATGGCTAAGGCTCACTGTAGAAGAAATTGATTGGCTGCTCCTAAGAAGAGTAAATGAAAATAGGAACAAAATTCAAAATATATTGGGTGCCTATATGTGCCAAGAATTCTGCAGTTATTTTGAACACATGATTGCCTTACCCATCACAATTCTGTAAAACATGCATTCTACCAGACAAGAATTACTGTGGAGTCCTGGCTTTGCTCCATAGATCGATCAGCCTGTGTGAAGCTCAAGCAGAGCTCCAGTTGATCTGCTAGCTCTAAGCAGGAGCTTCAGTATTGCCCTCTTATCTCCCTAATGTTATCTTCACCTCCTAATGATTCTGTAGAACTGATGAAAGCTTTTTAAACTAAGAAGACCCTAAACATTTCCTAACCTTCAGTTTACACATTAAAAAATCTCAACTCATTGAATTAGGAAAAGCCAAATCAAAAGCTACTTGGAATTAGAATGAGGAATTAAGCCTAGGTCTTCTGCTTTGTGCTTGATTTGTCCTCTTACTATTTCTTACTGGTTTCCTTGCTAACTCATAATTAACAATACAAGATCTTTCTTCCTTTTCACAAATCCAAAGGGTGCCACTCAAGACGCTGTATCAGAATCCCAGGTCACAGCCAATTGTCTTATAGTTTATAGATTTTTTAAATGATTGCATTAGCATATTCATTTTATTTTTAAAATTAGGCCAAGTGAAAACTTATTTGAGTTCAAACAACCAAGATCAGCAACATATGTACGAGAGCCTATTCAAGACTGCAGAAGTTAGAGCAAGGCATCAAGTCCGTCCCTCTGTCTAAATGCAACCCACAGGCTACATAGCTCAGTGGGTTAAAGTGCATACTTAGGCAGACACAGGGACCAGGAGTCAATCTTCAGTGTGCCATGCCGGCCCCACCCCCAGGATGTGCTGTGACAGCGATTGAGACTTGGCATAGTGGCATGGGCTTGTAATCCCAGTGTTTGGGAGGCTGAAAAAAACAGGAAGAATCACTATGAGTTCAATCTGTGTAGACCCTGTAGATCCTTTACTATATATATTTATATATATATATATATATATATATATATATATATATATATATGCATAAGTGCTGAATTAATTTAGGTTGAATGGGATTGAGTTGACCTGATTTGAACTGAACTGAATTCATACAAATTTAACAGGCAGCCCTAAGAATTTGATCAATCTATTTTCATCACTACAATTTCAGTCAATTCAAGTTTTATTAAGATAATACATTTCAAGTAGGTTTTTAGAAGGACTTTACAAAAAAAAGGAATTGTTTGACAATGTCATGACTATAGGAACCGAGGGATGGAAGGAACTCAGCATAGAAGGCTCCCAATGTGGGCAACGTGGATTGCCCAGGATGAACTGTCCTCTCACACACTGGCCTAGCACTTTAGCTGCATTACTACACAAGCAATGAGGCACAGATGCAGAAGGTTAGGTATAACAAATGCCTAGCTATAGCACAGAAGAGGAAATCTAAATTTCCAAAGAAAGCAATGTGAAGGAATTTTTTGCTTTGGTCACTCATGGGCTATACTGTCAATCTTGACAAATATCTTAGTGAGATTTTTCTAAAATATATTTTAATATATTTTAATAGAATCTGTTTTAAAAATACTACTTTTAAAAGATGTGTTTTGTGATTTAGATATATAAGTCATTCAGCTAACCCACAGGTGAGTTTTCTAAGTCTCTGGCTGTTACTATGCTCAAACGTTCTTACATAAATGAAAAACAAAAACACCTCATGAAGTGATGCCACAAGAAACAGAACACGTAAGCAACCATGGTGAAGAGCTCATGAGCCATTAGGCAAAAGTAAATCAAGGGTCTTGAAGCTCCGCTGTACAGGAACAGGGACAGAGGTAATTGTCTGTCTGTGGCTGCACACCAGTAAATGTGCTTTGAGAATGTCTAAGGCTAGAAAGGCAAGTTCACATCTGCCCTTTGCCACTGTCACACCTGGGCCAAGCAAGGATTGATCACCGTGGTGAACACAAGTGCCTTGTAAATGAGAGAGGCCTGTCCAGAGTCACTAAGCCCTGCAGAAGTAAAGTTCCAGCACCATAGGTGATATATCTTTCAAGCATTTTACAACCTAGATAGGCAGCGGGATATGAAATATTCTATATACGTTTCAACTTTATTTCAAATCTGAGATTCAGGTGAGTCAGGAAGATACCTCAGTAAACCCTGGCATAAAACCAACCGACTATATTGTAGCTTATAAAAGCTAAAACTTTCTGAGACACACAAAGATTTAAGAACTTCTGAGATGTACAAAGGGTACTTGGATAGTCTTCATTTTTAATTATAAACTTTAAATGTTTTGTGGAAAAGTACCGATAAAGAGCTCCCTTTAATAAATTTTAAATAATAATTTTCAACTGCAAATAATTTCTCTGTCTTTAATCTGATTGTGGGAAACATATTATTATACAGTAATACATGTTTCTTGATGTTTGTACAAGTTATTCTCAGAGTTAAGTTCAAGGTCAAAATAAATCTTTCAATTTGACTCTGTATAGTTATTGTTACAGTAACATACATGTCACACTTGGTTCTTTTATTTAGAAACAAGAAAGAAGACCAGCACATGATTTTACACTCCCTACTCCTACAAAATAGCTTAGTACACTACAACATATCTGCTAAGAAGAAAAACATAAAAGTCTAGTTCAAGAAATTTAGTGATTTAAGTTTGAAGAAAAAAAAATGGTGTTATGTACTTTTGATTCCCTAAAAACATGGACCTATAAAGATAAAAATAAACAATATTTAAAATTCAACATTGTTTAGTAGGAACATAAGACAGTGGTGAGGGCAAAAGTCACGACCTGGACACGGATTTGAGGAGAGATCTGCACAGAGATGACAGTTGAAGGCATTAGTAAGGCCATATTCATGCTTACACACCAGGGTGAAATCCAAAAAGAATGGCCCTTGATTTTCAGGCCAAGGAAAGGGGAGTAGTGAGGTACACAGATTCACAACGAAATGCTACAGCCTCCATTTTCACAAAAACAAGGTAGATAGAAAAATCCTAATTAGACACCTGCTTCTTCTTTATCTCCACTGAGTCACGACATTGGGATGGTTCCCATTCTGCTCATTGTTCTTATATAAATTTTCATCAATACAGCTGATGAGATAGTGCAGCATACTAAGCACTTGCTTAGGTAAGTGCAGGGGCCAGGATTCAATTCCTGGCCTGCAGTGCTGTGCAGGCCCTGCCTTCAAGCATGCTGAACCAGCGATGGAGTCTGGGCATGGTGGCACATGCCTGTAATCCCAGCACTAGGAAGGTTGAAAATGGGAGGATCACTATGAGTCCAAGCTGTATAGTGAGACCCTGCACAAAAGAAAAAACAAAAGAAAATCAACTATATCAGGTTCCTACAACCTAAAGGAATACACCAAACCCAGGCATGCAGAGAACTCTCATGCTAATGACTGCAGAGGGAAGGACAAGGCTAAACTACCTGCCAGCAGAGCCCTCTTGGGCAACCATTCATGACGATAATTCTAATGTGCCACATTTTTATTTTATATATGGCAAATATTTATAAAATTTTGTTAAAACTAATCAGATTTTTTTCAAAGAATAGGTGGCAATTCAAATATTTTAAATTTTGTCCTTTTTTCTCCTAAACATCTGCTCTTGAAAATAACCAAGAAAATGAGATGCACAGAGTTTTTATTTTTGAATACAATAAAAATATCTGTTGGTGCATTATAAATACACCTGTTGAGACTGGGCATGGTGGGGAATGCCTGTAATCCCAGCTCTTGGGAGGCTCTAAACAAGCAGATCACTACCAGTCTGATCTAGTAGGGAGACCTTGAGCACCCTGTAGACCCTTTCCTAAAATACAAATAAATAAATAAATGCACCTATAAATTACATCATTTCCTAGATTCCTTCCTCATAGCTAATGAAAAGTGAACCAAATATTATTTGACTTCTTTGTGGTTATGAATTTCAGTATTTATTCATTCACTTACTCACTGATTCACTCATTCATTTATTCATTCCAAAGTTTCTTTCATCTATTCACTCAGAAACAGGCACCATCTTACAGAGTGAATAAATGTTCCAACACTGTGACACAATAGCTGAGAAAGATAAACTTAAAGGACAAATGCTTCACGCTGGCCCACGGTTCCAGAGGTGTCAGCCCATGATCACTTGGCTTCAGTTCTTTGAGGACTGTGCTGAGACACAAGCTTGTCAGAGGGAGGCATAGGGGATAGTTGTTCAGGAGAGAGAGGAGAGGCGGGGGCAAAGTATATCCTTCGGAGGTCCACCCTCAGTGACTGGCTTGCTCCAACTGTCTACTAAAGGTTGGACTAACTTCTAATACTGCTGCAGACTGGCAGCCTTTAGTGGAGCACCTGGGGGTCATCCGGGGATCATTTCAGATCCACAAGTACATACACAGAGTTTACTTTCAGAGAATACACATGTTCACTGAAGACAGTAGGTTCTGACAAAAACAAAAAACTAAACCAAAGAAAAGAAAGAAAAGATGAAAAGCAAAGGCAGAGTTTGCTAATTTTTCTGTACAGAAATAAAACAAAATAATCTTTAAAATGTTACTGCTGTTTCAGATGATTTTGGTTAATTCATCAGCAATATATGATTATATTTCTCTAATTCTCTAATTAAATATAATTGAGTTGACATAGCTCAGTATAACCCTGAAAACATGGGCAAGTTTATACCATAGCACATCCAAAACAGCACCAGAAATATTACTCTGTACCTTTGTGCAACAAATAGACAGTTTTCCATTGTGGTCCAGGTACATTTTCAGGGCTAAGGACCCAGCAATGAACAGAACTCTTGGCATCTTGAAACACAGAATTGGTGCTTGAGCTCCTGATCCTGGCACTGTAGCTTCTGACAGACCAACGTAGGGAGGCCAGTTGGGACCCACATGGCGAGCAGCCTCCCCAGGTGGCATCATACTTACCCTCACCTTTGTACTCAAAGATACAAGAAAGTCATAAAATGCTAGAGTTGGAAGATATGTTGGAGATTACTTATTTTTTTATTTACAGTTCTGTAAACAAGGCCCCAAGCTTTTAACATATAAGAGTAATTCAGCAAATTCTAATGAGGAAATGTTAGAAATACACTCATCCTTTTGCATATATGTGCATAAGCATTATCAAAATGACAAAGAACACGCTTCCTCGAAAATGTAGCATCCTCACTTCTTTAAACACTTTGCTACATTTCCTCAGGAATAAATTTAATAGCCTACTGTTCAGAGAATTTCCCATTTATTATTAAATTTATCTTTCAGCTTTTAGATTTGGCAAATGCTGAAAATCCTACGGAAGTTTTTTTTTTTTTTCCATCTCTTGATGTCCTGTCCATAAATTAATGAGTCATTAGGATGACTCATTTTCTCTCACATTTCCTATATTCTAGAAAATGACAGTGAAATACAATTTTTAAACTCAGTAAGAAATCCTTTGACTCTTTTACTATTGCTTAGTTTTTATCCTCTAAAAATACAAGGCAAACTTCTAATAGACAAATTAGTCTTGTACCCTGATACATTTACAATAACTAAATCATATTCATTAACACAAATATTGGGAGAAGCCCTCATAGTTAGTCTGAAACAACATGAGGTCATCAGCATATGAGGGAATCGTATATTCCTGGTCATTAATCTTAATTTCAGAAATTACATTTGAAGCTTTAATTCTCTATTACTATGTCTGGACAGGCAATAAGGAATAATCTTTTCAACTCTAATTGCATTTACTCCTATGACTTCATAAAAAGGGCATCTCTAGTTGCTATTTGTAAAAGAAAAAAAAAAATCATGGATAATCCTCATTATCACATTAGAGTTGTCAGTAACCTCAATAGCTGGACCTCCACGGTGGATTCAAAAGAAATATAAAGGAAAATTTCTAGCCTTAATGAAAGTCATGAGCAAATGACCATTCATTGGCTGTCATTGGAGATGAAGATAATGCAGTCTTTCCCCTAATGCTGCTTAGTTTCTGCTTCAATCCATAACTGTGGCATCATATATAAATAAGTATAATGAAGCAAACTCTTAATAACTGAAGAAAAGGTGCTGCCTGCTATATTGGCAGTTTTTTGTACCATGAATCATACCAACTGAGGATAAAGAAAAGAGCACTTCTGGATTACTTCTTATGGACAGTATCTTCCCTAAGCAGTTTACGTGTGCTATCTGGAGTACCATGTAGTAATGGTAGAAAGCACAATAAAAGGCTGGGGAGATAGTTCAGTTGTCTAAATGCCTGCCTGGAAAGTGCAAGAACCTGGGTTCAATCCCCAGTGCCACATGCTATGCCAGCCCTGGAACCTAGAGTGTACCATTACAGGCCACCAAAACTAGACATGGTATCACACGCCTATAATCCTAGCATGGAGGAGACTAAGGCAGAAGCCTATGCTGCATAGTGAGACCCTGTACTAAATGAATAAATGATTTTTTTAAAAAACTTTAAATAAAATAAAGCACAATACAACCAGTTTTCCTCATTTTATGAAAGAAGACATTAAAACACAAAGAATTAAAAAGGCTCTCTTGTGAAATGCTTCTAGAAAATGATAATGCTCTTTCAAGAATATGGTTTTGCTGTGGCACTCACCTGCCTGCCACAGATGTATTTGCTCCTTGGAAATATAGGTGCTCTGTCACAACTTACTCTTTGTTGGAAATTTCGTTTAACTGATCTGGAATTTCTCTATCAATAAAATAAGAAGTCTCTCCATCTTGAAGTTTTTCATGATTTTATTGCATATTTTTCTTCCATATAAAAGTAAAATAATACACATAAACTTTAAAAATTACATATGAAGGGAATATGAAATGTGGCTTGTCACTAAGTCTTTAGTAAGAGTCCTTTATAACTCCCCCTTCTAAATACGGTAGAATAGCTTCCTTCTTGTCTCACTCATTTGGGGGTAAAAGCAAATGACCATACCACACACTGGCATGGCCAACAGGAGGCAAAGAGCACAAAGGCATCCTCGAAAGCCAGCCATCAGCTTAGTAATTAAGAAGTATGTCTGTCTTTTGAATGTTCGTCCATGAGGCAGCACTGAAATGTGTTTTACACACACATACAAGTGTGCACACCTGGGAAGTGCAAGAACCTGGGTTCAATCCCCAGTGCCACATACTGTGCCCATGGAGAAGCTTTGGTGAAAATAACCACCTTACTAAATGTAATCACAGAACCAGACCCAAGAGGAAAAGGAAGTATAACTGAGAGAATAAAGGAAAGTAAAGCAAAGAGACAGTAAAAGGAGAGAGAAGAGAAAAGTCCCTGACAAAACAGACTTTTTTTAAAAAAATGTATTTAGAGCAGTGTCTACAGGGTCTCTCTACACAGATTGGACTTGTAATGATTCTTCCTGCTTTTCAACTTCCCGCTCACTGGGATTACAGGAGTGTGCCACCACGCCCAGTCTCAATCCCCTTCTCAGCACCCCAGGGGTGGGCTCAGCACAGCAGACCAAGGATCGAACCCCCAGGGCCCTGTGTCAGTCCAAACACGAGCTTTAGTCCACTTAGCTATCTGGCCAGCCCAAAAGAGAGTTTTAGATCTGTATCCCAACATACTCAGAATGAGCCACGACTGTGACTTCAGGTGCAAAGTCAACCTGTGGATGTTGTACCCTGCGCAGGTGCCCTCCCCGAGACTTTCACTAAAGGGCTGCATGGCCTTCCAAAAGGGAAGAATGCTGCCAAGTGTTAACACAGTGCATTTTGTGCTGTCTACACACACACACACACACACACACACACACACATACAGATTCTGTACTTACCCCTGCTTCTAACACGTAGTACTTCACAAGGATTTGAGTGCATTTCTATGATCTTCTGACCTTTAATTTAGTACTAGGAAAATATTCAGTTGAATAAAGATGCTGGCTATCTTACTTAGTTATTTTGGACCTTGAATTATTCCCACGTGAATGCTATGATAGCAATGCACCCAGTGAGGCAGACCATAATTTATTAGGCAAAAAATATCCTGTGTAAGTTGGTAGTAGTTTGCTCTTGATGATACAAGTTTCTTCACAGAGACTCTTGTGTTGGGAAGACTATAAATGATACCTCCGTTTAAAATACAAAGCAGCAAGAATTCATCCAGGAATATAGCAGCCTACTTTTGGATATGTGGATTTAGGACTTCACACAGGTGGTTGGTAAGGTTAGGCAACACTCCTCTCCCACAAAGCTCACTCTTCTAAAAACTTATGTGGGTCCATGGAGCTTTCTAAGAGAACATTTCCCCTGGTATGTTTAATATTATTGGAATTCACATGAAACAAAATCCTGGGAAAAGGCCGACAGTCCCAAAAGAAAACTCACTTGACAAGATGTGGGACACTTCAGAGACAAACTCAGGCTGCAGAATACTATGAAGAAAGCAGATTATTCAACTTTTGGCTGAAGCTGAAGCCCCACCTGACACAGCACGGATGGCGCTCTGCAGGGAAATGGCTGGCTTTCTCTGTGAGTGCGTCAGCCACTAACAATGGTGACATTTAGGAGCCACATACTTTGCTGGGAAACAAAGCGTAGCGTCATCTAAGGGGGAAAGTGTCTTCTCTCTATACACAAAGAAATGATTGCTATATCAACAAACACTGTGTTCCTTGTTTTTCACAGTGCTTCCAGTGACGGTCAAGGGCTTCATGGTGGGCTTCATAGTTTTGGAAGCAACTCTCTCTACTATGACAACTATAACCTTGGTTGAGGTGAATGTACTTTACAGGTCTTCTTCATCAAAGTTATAGTAATAAGTTCTTTGGACTCCGTATACATATATGAAGACATTAAACTCAATTTAGCTGAACTCTGCAAAAGGAAAGCAATATAGCTCTCACATCCATTGACTGCAAGGGTTAAAAAATTGACCTAATTTTGTACTCTTAAAATGTTGAAAGATTACATCACAGCTTCACTGTAAAATATTATAATGAAATAAATATC